>JAVTVY010045752.1:0-21256 GCA_036873755.1 Hanleya hanleyi | reverse complement strand
AACCACTGGTCGGCGAGATGTTTGTACGGTGACCGTTGCGGCGTAAAATGCCGACCTTCTGCCAACCAACGCGTATAATGACCGCTGGGCATGGGTTGGGCGAGCGACCACAAGTACAAGGCATTCGCGTCAAAGCCAATGATTTTGGCACAGGGTTTGCCACTGGGCAGTGTCGTGACATTCTTCTCGTGGTAGCGGTGAAAAATAAGGCTAGGACCACCCACAATGTTCTGTTTTAGACATTCATGCATGTCTGCATCTTTCTGTTGTACCAACGAAAAGTAAGTGGAACACTCTTGAAACAAATGGCGAAGGGCTAGACCCGGTAAACTTAAGCACTCTTTAAAGATATCCACGTGCATTTGTCGCCGGAAAAGTTGCACCATTTTCTCGGACGCTTCCAGGAAAGGAACCACATCTAGATTATTATACCACACCAGGAAATCTCGCAACGTGTGCATATGTTCATCGTTCCATACCTGCTGGAGTTCGATGTAAGTGGCCTCCGGCAGAGCTTCCCCTTTCAGGTCATTGTAAAACGCTTCCCGGGGTGGCAACTGGGTGTCTTCTAAGCGGTCCATGCTCGTCATATAAGTGTAAGGGAAGTAACCTTTCGTCTGGGTACAGTTATAGGCCTTGACCCACGCATCATAACTACAATTGGGTGCCAGGTAATTTCGCACATCGAGGAAATGCAGTGACGTGGTAGTGAGGGCCATATGGTTGTTGATCTTCTTGATCACGGACTTGATGGTATTCGCCTGGGCCAAGTAAGAGTAGAGAAATTCCTTGACCATGTTCAGATCGTAACGGCCCGAATTAAATCCGAGCACCGGTAACTGAGTCAGGTACTGCACGAACCGGGCTTTCAGTTTTTCCGCATACGGTTTAGGTAACGGAACATCCCGCGCCTGCAGAGGCTGCGACTGCAGGGACTCGGACTCGCACTCGGACTCGGATTCTTCTTCTTCATCATCGCTGAACGCTACACCGGGTACAGGAATGCGGTCGTCCAGTTGGTCCAGTACGTCATGGAACTTGGCCACCAACAATTCCGTACTAGCCGCACTGACTTGCTCTAAATACTCCATCATGCGGGTAATCAACTCTTGGGAGTCCCCCGTGGACACGAAACACACCGGAGCAGCGTCATAGCCTGGTACGTTGCTGGAAATACTGACACTCAGAGGAATATGGCGCTGCGTCCACTGCGTTTTCGCTGAAAACATGTCCATGGGCTCCAACAGGGCCTCGAAATCGTAACACGCCCGGTAGGAAAAATAACGGTCCTCTTCCGGTATCATCATACCCTCATCGGCCAGTTCCTCAAAAATAGTAGGTGCATTATGATACACACCACCCGGATACACACGCTTGACACTGTTGTCACAGATTTTCTGGTGGCGGTGTAAGTCGTTGGAGCGTTGAAACACCCGATAGCATTGACCACAACTGAAAGACTGAGCGTACTGGCTCATATTAGAGATGAGCGAAAAATGACTCACCCCACCGTTGTCGAACACATTGACTTTCATCGTAGCAGCATACCGTTCTGTTGATCGCCGAACCAATTCAGCCACAAATATATCGTCCTCGCATCGTAATCGATAGACAAAGATATTAATGTCAAATAGTGTTTCCACGTCATCCAAATTCTTGAACGGTACTCCACGGAAGTGCCGCTTATCCATGTCTTGCTGCTCTAAATACTGTTCCCAATAACCATCGGCCACTGTGTCACACGACTTGGGGTTACACTCGTCCACATGCACGGCCAAACACCGAAACAGACATTTCCGGTCTTTGTAGGGCCCCTTGCCCCCTGCTGTTAATGCATACAGGCCGTGTCGATGAAGCAACCACGGAGGAAGTAGTACAGGAGCACCGATAGGATGATCTCTCATTTTCGTGACGAAAAATGTGACGTTGGTCACTATTTCCACCAACCATTCGGTATTGGGGCGTTGCAACCGAGCCCACTCCAACGGGTCTAATGTAGTGAGTTGCTCGACCACCGGCTCCATAGAAATCGCATCCGTGATGGTGAATGGCTGGTCAAACACATACGAATTATGACTGGGATAGAAATACCGCAGTTGGTCCGTCTTTTTGTGCCGTAAGATATACCCAAATGTCACATTCAATTTGAAGGCAGTGACCTGATCTCTAAAAATGTTCTCGGCGTAAGTAGGAAGATAGGTGAGGTCCTCCAACCGAAAATTGTATAAATCCAATAGACGACGATCACGGTGGAAACAATGGCGTATGGTAGCCCAGTGACGTTAGATAAATGTCCTTCACACGCTCATCTTCAGGCAAGACTTCAACCGGAGGTACTGCTGGATCAAAGGGAAAATCTTCTCCACGTCTCATGCTTTTCGTCTCATACAAGCGGATAGGCAAGCAGGCAGGCAGGCAGGCAGGCAGGCAGACAGGTAAGTCAGATTAAAATACACCCCTTTCCCTAAAAATCGACTCCTTTTATACGTTTTTCACTATTGAGTGGGTGGGTTCAAAATGGCGGCACCTTATCTTACAAAAACAACAAAACAAGCCGCCATTTTGAACCCACCCACTCACCGGAGTCAATCAGTACACAAGGTGAGTGGGTGGGTTCAAAATGGCGGCACCCTATCTTACAAAAACAACAAAACAAGCCGCCATTTTGAACCCACCCACTCACCCTACAGGTCAATCAGTACACAAAGTGAGTGGGTGGGTTCAAAATGGCCGCACCTTATCTTACAAAAACAACAAAACAAGCCGCCATTTTGAACCCACCCACTCACCCTACAGGTCAATCAGTACACAAGGTGAGTGGGTGGGTTCAAAATGGCCGCACCTTATCTTACAAAAACAACAAAACAAGCCGCCATTTTGAACCCACCCACTCACCCTACAGGTCAATCAGTACACAAGGTGAGTGGGTGGGCTCAAAATGGCGGCACCTTATCTTACAAAAACAACAAAACAAGCCGCCATTTTGAACCCACCCACTCACATAGGCCACGCCCACAAACATAGGCCACGCCCACTCATCACGCATGCGCACAAACACAATTATGACGTCACACACAGGTCTGCGCATGCGCAGTGAGGCGCTAATTACTCAATTTGCGGTGTACATACTACTAGGCTGTTTTCACAATGTAGGAATATCTTTATTCAGCCCTGAAGATGACTGCAATTATTGAAAGAACAGCCTGTAAGGTTTTTGAAAAAATAAAATTGATGTCACACTCAAGGTTATTTCACTCATATGGTCCAGCCAGTTTTAATGGCGGAGGAAGCGGGAATACCCGGAGAGAACGGCCTATTCGTCATGTAAGGAAAACACAATAGGTGACTACATGTAAAGAGAAACCATGAACCAAGATGTTTGGGTTCAGGGCTACATAATATAAGTGGCATCATGCAGAGTTTATTGAGAAGATATACCATCCTGTGTTTCTATTATTTTTATTTCATATACATTTGGAATTGGTGCTAACTGTCCTTCCAAATCGGTCTTTCGATTATTGACGCGAAATGTTTTCATGGGCGACAGCTGAATATTGAATGTCGGATTTGATGCTTGAGAAGATTAATCCAGCTGGTGTTTGACTAATCTGTGACACAATCAGATGGAGTGAACACCCAATCTGTGACACAATCAGATGGAGTGAACACCCAATCTGTGACACAATCAGATGGAGTGAACACCCAATCTGTGACACAATCAGATGGAGTGAACACCCAATCTGTGACACAATCAGATGGAGTGTACACCCAATCAGTGACACAATCAGATGGAGTGAACACCCAATCTGTGACACAATCAGAAGAAGTGTACACCCAATCAGTGACACAATCAGATGGAGTGAACACCCAATCTGTGACACAATCAGATGGAGTGAACTCCCAATCTGTGACACAATCAGATGGAGTGAACACCAAATCTGTGACACAATCAGATGGAGTGAACACCAAATCTGTGACACAATCAGATGGAGTGAACACCCAATCTGTGGCACAATCAGATGGAGTGAACACCCAATCTGTGACACAATCAGAGGGAGTGAACACCCAATCTGTGAAACAATCAGAGGGAGTGAACACCCAATCTGACACAATCAGATGGAGTGAACACCTAATCTGTGACACATTCAGAGGGAATGAACACCCAATCTGTGACACAATCAAATGGAGTGAACGCCCAATCTGTGACACAATCAGATGGAGTGAACACCAAATCTGTGACACAATCAGATGGAGTGAACACCAAATCTGTGACACAATCAGATGGAGTGAACACCCAATCTGTGGCACAATCAGATGGAGTGAACACCCAATCTGTGACACAATCAGAGGGAGTGAACACCCAATCTGTGAAACAATCAGAGGGAGTGAACACCCAATCTGACACAATCAGATGGAGTGAACACCTAATCTGTGACACATTCAGAGGGAGTGAACACCCAATCTGTGACACAATCAAATGGAGTGAACGCCCAATCTGTGACACAGTCAGATGGACTGATACTGGATTTATCTATGCCATTTATTCAGTGAAGTTGCGATGAAGTTAATTTCACTATATCATCCTACAGGTATGACTGACAACAATGGAAGTCACCGAGATCAAGAAATACAATATACTGAATGTCAAAATTCGAAGTTTTCAAGCATTGCATACGTTGCATAGATCATGATGCTTTCGGTCCTGATTCCTATGTGCACGGAATATAATATACACTACTTGGCTGAGTATACCATATATATCCAACTATTTTTAGGTTGACACTTGGTGTAGTACAAATACTTTGTGCTGGATGGGCCAGTCCCGTGCGAGACTAAAACTGGAAAAGAGGAAGTTTTACCATTCATAATCAGTAGTACACTATTCAGTGCACATGTACGACATTTACAACATATGGCCAAACAGGGTAAATAACTTGTTACACCACAGACATAACAACGTAGTCTTGATTCAACGCCCAACACCACATCCACAGGCCCGCAAAACAATAGTTTTTTTTGGGGGGGGGGGGGGGGGGGCGGGGGTATTAGGGTGAAGTGTCGAAATATGGGGTCTCTTATATATAACCCCATGCTGATTTATATAAAGCATGGGGTTATATATAGAGACCCCATATATCGATACTTCACCCTAACACCACCGCCCAGCCCCCTCCCCCCCAAAAAAAACTATCCAAACACAACACAATTACATAATAATCTTCACAAGTCCAGGTAAATCCCAAATCCTCGTAGAGGGTTTCCAAACAGATCGATCGATATACTGGCTCGCTAGGATGCAAATGTTTGTGAGCCAGTATTGCTTTATGACTGTGTGCTAGAACCGCCAACTTTATATCAATCACACCGCGCGAGTGTAAATCGGGTTAAAATATAAGGCTTACACACTGTTTACATTAAACAAGAGATAAGTGTATTATTTAACACATATTTGTTATATTTTCAATGCAATTTTTAACAGAACACGGGCCGAAGTTAAATTTGTATGCTGTATGAATAACGTATAATGATTGTAGTACCGTAATATATACTTATTTCTGTAATATATAACACCGTAATCGTTAGTCCAACAATAATGTTAACATACAGTGTTCACCCTAATCAAAGTACAAATCGCGATTGGTTAAGATAGTGAAATGGTGTAACAAATGTCTTAATGAAGATTCAATAGGTCACTTAAGTACGTCATGTGAGTTGTTCAACTCTGAACCTGGAGAAGTTTATTGTATCTGTTTGTTAGTCGGCTCAACTGGGACCTTTGAAAGACTATAGGATGAGACAACTGTATATGTTCAGGTAACGTGTCGTTAACATTCTGCACGTGCGGGCATGCTAGATGAAAGGGTTAACAGAGAATGCTAAAAATTCGACCAGAAATCGAACCCAAATGTACACAGGACCTATGTGCCTTTATCAACATTATTTCTCGCCCTCAAAATTGGAAAAAGAGTCGCATATCTCCGCCCAATTGTGTTTTCCGCTGGTATTTGTTTGTCGGGTCGCGGCATATTTGATATACGGTACTATTATCTTTCAGAGAGACCAGGATGATACGATCTGGTTAATCGCCCTCTGTATTTGTAAATTCCAATATAATACATGGCAGTGTGACTATGCGTCACAGGACCTACGAAGTAAGGTAGGCATTAGGACAGGCACTGAGCTCTTGGCAATCCCCCCCCCCCCCCCAGCCCCAAGTTGAAATCCTGCCTATATTAAGATGGGCACATGCAGCCCAAGTCAGAATCACCAGAGATTTTCATCAAAAATCATCAGAAATTTTCGACTAAAACAGTATTGAATATTTTGTTGAAGATTAAAAGTGATGGGATTGAATGAATAGTTTACCAGTTACTGTGCTGATGTGAATCTGTGACACACCAACATACTCTGTGGCAGTGATTCTGTGACACACCAACACACTCCATGGCAGTGATAAATCAAGGAATCAAAATTTGAAATGACAAGAAAATTTAGACATAATTACACATGTAATGTTTTTGTTTAAATTATATCCCAGTGTGATATATAGTCAATATTCAAGAAGTACAATCAAAGTTACTTTATCTAGTTAAATTCTACCCAAAGAAAATAAATTAAGACCCTTTAAACATGCCGTCAATGCCAGATGTTGAGTTTTATACAGCTGTAGATCAGGGCTCTGGGTGCAAAAATTAAAGTTTCCATACCCTTAATGCACACAACAGCGGCAAAACAAAGCCTCCTTGAACAACCTATCTTTATACAGGAAATTCTTAACCCAGAAAATACCATTCTCTCTCAAAAGAAAACAATTTACGTCAGGAAGGCCTTTTTCATTAAGCTAATTTTGTTAGGTAGGGGCCTACTTAGATTCAATAATTGTCATGAAATTTCTTTGGTTATATCTTAATTGCCTCAAACCTAACATGCTTGAGCTATACATGTATAACACACTTTCATTTGAGAGTCCAGACATTCCACCATTCATGTGAGCAAATTGTACTAAACATGGAATAATTAAATTCACACTATCCATTTCTACAGTATCAGTACTATGTTACTATCTGTAGCAGTTGAAACCCAGTAAAACTTAAACAATTAAAACCAGTAAAGAAATTTGTCTGTTGAATAACAGAAAATATGGTATGGAGATTTGAATGAGTAAACTACTAAACAACTTACATGATACCAACACAATGTCCCAACACAAGCTGATAAATTCCTTGGGTGGCTTGCAGGACAGCTTTGTTTCACCCTCAGTAAATTTTATCATTGTTGCTCACAGGCTAATCTGAAGGATGATACCAGATCTTTCTATGTTCTGCTGGGTTATTGCTTCAGGCTGACTTAATTGGTTGATGTAGGATGTTTCATCATCAGTGGCAATTTGACCTAAATTTGAAGCCTGCATGATTTGGTCTGTGATGAAATGTTTGGATGTGAAATAGGATACACGTTAAAGGCCACAGTTTATATATATCTATAACAATATACTGAATTGTGTGTATTAAGAATGGCAAGTTGCCTGGTAATAGCAGTGTAGATAAATGCACTAACAAATGATGGAAAATCAGCATTTCCTATTTCATTATCCCATCACGTTTTGTACTGTGTTATATATACAGTGAAACATACAGCCAAGGGTTCCCAATGGGCATGACAGTGCACTCGCTGAGCTATCAATAAATAATAAAAAAAAAAAATTATAAGTCAAATTTTCATCAGAATTCGGTCAGCTCAGAACTTGCTGGTAACAATGCCCTAATGCACGTTCATGCCAAAAATAAAGGTTCTAATGTCAATGGTTCTCCCTATTTTGCCGACGAAAGGATTCGTATGGACTCACTGACTCATTACCGGACAATTTGCGATCTGTAGCCTACTTCGTAGGAACATTATAGTGGCGGCTTGGTTTAACTTAGAACTCAGACTGAACCACATCGCGATTATAAAATCACTGACACAAATTATCAGTTGTTTTAGCATGATTGCTGAATTGTGTATCTGTTAAATTCGTATAATTGTTAGAAATACTGATGGTAACTTTCCATAGTCAGAAGGTCATGTGATTGTCCCAACAATGTCATGTCCCATGTCATTCCTAATATGATTAAGTAACTAAGATCGTATGATCTCTTATGGAAATAAATAAAAACGCCTAGTCCGTCACTCACTATTAAAGAATTTCCGCGTCCATAATCCAAAGACCTAATTCATGTAACAGCATTAGCACCAAATTGAAAGAAAACGTTGATGGCAAACATAAACATAGGCTAGTTTCCAGCAAGAGAGAAACGGTCAACGGTTTCAGTTTTCGTCCGATCTGCTTGTTTATTAGTTTTCGAGGTCTTCGTATAATTTACCTCATTGCGCCGCTCTCTCAAACCATGGAGTTAAATATATAAGGAGAAGCTACTCCGCCAGATCGAAGTATTCAATGTACGATTCCGCCACAGCAGGGATTCGTCGGATTAGCCTGTGTGTACTTGGGGGATTAAAGCAGGTTCGGTCATGTTCGGCAGTTGTCGGATTCCCGCGCATGCGCTCCATCGACGTCATCAAAGCTATTATAAGTTGAGTGTATTGGAAATGTGAATTGGTACTTAGCCGCCCGCTGTGCACGCCGCCGGGGAGTGTTGAGTTTGACCATGGAGGGAAAGAGAGACCATTTTGACTCAACAGTGATAGGCACATCACTTACAGCGTTTCTATTATAATTCATTTGTGATAGATACAGGATGTGTTTATTATGCATCCCGTTCTCAATTCCTCTTTTTGCCTTAATAATTGGGTAGAAATTTATTTTTACTCACCAGGGAACCACCAGTGTGAATTGTACTGTTGCGCTTACCGTTCCTCGTTTTATGATGTAACTGTATATATGTATAAATGCATCCTCGCTCTCTATTTGCCATGCTTCTGTACTACATAAGTTGTGCAATAAACCATTGATCGATTGTTTTCGTTAACGAGATTGTTTATTTTAGCATAATATATGCTTACTTGATCTCAAGCTTTTTAAGTTAGTAAAACCATGGAGTTAAATAAGTCTTATTTAACTCCATGGTATAACGCAATTAGAATAAAATGAACTGTTGATAATACCGATGCCCGTCAAGAACCCCATCGGGCCAGAAGTGATCTTCAATACACACGTACTGAATATCAATTAACGATTAGCACGCAGGGGGGTAAAACGGCTTTGGCTGACTCATTAGTTAATAGCTTTGAGGCAGCGCAAAAGCGAAAAAAGGCCAATCTAGTGTTCACAATAATGCATTTTATCCAAATTCAGGCTTCCGGTCCCTAAAATGGTAAAGACTGATGTGTACCCTTTTATTTGATCTTGAACGCAAGCACAAAATGTGTCATTTATAAAATGCGGAAATTCTGTTAATTCGGCAGTGAAAATGATGTATTTTCTGTTCGTGGGAAAATTGCCCATGTATTTTAAATCGGGTTTTTGAGAATTTTTCTATCATTTATTTTATTCGCTAGTGCAACCGGTCCCTCATGAGCTATTCGTTTCCACATCCGCTGTACTTATATATAGTTCCCTGCAAATTTTTGTCTTGTTGAGAAATGCGGAAATTGTAGAAAAACGATAAAATATACAAAACGACAGTATAATTCCAAAGTCCTGTAACTAAGCTATGAATGGTCATAATCTGAGCAATGAAATATGCTCATATTCAGTATGATTTCAAATTGCCTAATATTTGTGTTGCACATAATTAATGCACCATTATTTTTACGTAGAACTACTGCGCATTTTTAAGTTCAACTTCCGTTGATGTTTTTCTGCGGCGAATAAGAACCAACGACTCGGTCGGCCGAATCATACATTGCACATCAAACGGACAGATCGTGACTGACAGCCATTCAGAATACAATAGCTCTGTGGGCGACCTCACGGGTCAGCGACCCGCGGCTGACGGAGTAGTTTCTCCTTCTATATTTAACTCCATGCTCAAACTAAATGTCAGTACAAGGGGAGATAACTCTTGTATGAATCTGTATGGCAAGTATGTATATAATACCACTACCATTTTACCATATAGTAGAGGGACAATTCAGACATTGTGGATTATTTCAATCGAAAAGTTGAAACTGGCTCAGCATCAAAACTGAGCAAAGTGGCATGATGATGTATCGTCGCTGCACTCTGGAGTTACCCGGTTCAGCTGGAAATAAGAACTGGTGTCCGCTTCTCGGCCACCAATAGTCCACAGTGACTTGGGTGTCTTCGTCGATGTTGTTGTTGTTGTGATTATAATTTTTTTTTGCAAGAATATAATTATTTCCCACCTTTTCATACACCACAATGACAGTAGATGTCATAAAAATGCTTTCTATACGCCCTACATCGATCTACATACCCTTCCTCTACTAGATCTCTTGTAAAAAAAAAATATATATATAATCACAGCAACAACAACATCGACGAAGGTACCCCCTGCCACCCAAGTCACTGTGCCAATAGTCGCATAATCTTTAACACAAACCTGTTATATCTAGACATGTTCTCTCAAAGAGAATGCTTGCAGACCGGATATGATTGATTCAGTTAAAGATGTAATCAGCCTCAAAATGGATGGATTTTGTAAACTCTCCCCTGTGCGTTTTTTCAGCAGGGAAGATTACCAAAGCATCATATGTATTATATTTGATGACAGTGGGATCGTCATATACAACGAATGCAAGAATATCTTGTCAGAGAAATTTGTAACTCTGCCCGCTTCGACGGCTTTTCTGTCTCGCCATTGAGTGTGTGTTGTACGCGGAGTGGAAAATGACGTCACTGCGTGACGTATGAGTGACGTGGCGACGCTCACGAATTCGAATGCTGCACCGCTGCAGCCATGGGATAGCGTCATGGCTCGTGCCTACGGTTCGGTGATGTCGCATAGCATACGTTGGTAGAATGCATCATACGTGTATACGCTTGTTGACACGGCCGTGGAAAAATAAACGGCATGCCATGCTGTTTATTTTTAAAGATCAACTCCTTCTATTTTCTCGTGAATGGTAGAAACAAGTTTAGTTTCTTATGGTCAGCTGTGTTTTATTTTGTACCTGTTGTAACATAAGTCACTTTCGCTGAGTTTGAGAGACATCGATTTCAGCCCAGATTTGAGGCTGATTACATCTTTAAACTTGAAACCCTTGGAATCCCCTCTAAAAATGCTTTATTTTACTGAAAACCCTTAAAATGTCATATTCTGTCCAGTTTCAAGAAGTATCTACTAGAGCGTTTTCAATTTAATACACTGTCTCGTTTTCCACATGTAGCGTTCAACTTAAAATTGCGGAAAAAAACGAATAACATTGACCTGCCAGTTTTTGTCAAATTGTTTTGCCGCAAATGTGCCATGATTTTCACGCCAACTGAGGCGGCAATGGACGACGGCTGGATTATGAATGACGGACTAGACGCTTGTAATTACCTCGGTCGTCGTCCTTCACTTATCTACGAAGATCGAAGAATTGTGGTAGCTGTGTGTATTAGCCGTATGGAGTACGATGGACCCCTTTCAGACTTTAAGCGGACTCAGCCCTCGATTCGCATATGTGCGTTTGTAGGATCGGCAATGCCCAATTACATAGTACTATGGATATCAACAACTATACAGGGAAGAAAAATTCCAAACTGGTCAAAAACGGTCGGTCTCCCGTATCACGAAACTAGAGGCCATTCTTTCGAAATAGGCTTTGGAGATGCAAGCGGCATGTCCAGCAAATAAGCCTAATAGTAGAGAATGCTGAGAAAAGGTCAGTAGTAGGGTTAACGGATTTCTGGGTCTATTTCACCCGGATGTAGAGGTCATTTGTGGAGGGAACGTGGAGGAGAGGTCAAGTGCACTATAGTTCCGGCAGAATCACCAAAAGCTACCTCCAATCCAGGAGAGTTCCAATTGCTGCAGGGGATGTATTCAGGATTAGACTCGTACCTAGCCCTCAACATAGAGCGATAGCGAATTGGAGCTGGGTACGAGTCTATATTCAGGATGTATTCATCCGCGGTGATGCGGTTTGGCCGCGGTTTTGGCGGTGATTCGGTCTCGGGAAAAAGCTTCCGCGGAGAAAAAGTAGTCCCTAGATAAAATGGTCCGATTGGGTCGAGTGAGGTATCAAAGTGATGCATTCGTGAAGGAGCATCTAATGGGCTGGGTGTGGGGTTGAAATATCGGCATTCTGCGCATGCGCGGTGGCCCAAGGGTATGGAAATAGACGTTTTGGAGCTAGGGGAGCCACTAATGGTCCAATGGGGTCGAGTGAGGTATCAAAGTGAAGCCTAGTGAGGGGGCATCTGATGGGCTGGGTGTGGGGTTGAACTATCGGCATTCTGCGCATGCGCGGTGGCCCAAGGGTATGGAAATAGACGTTTTGGAGCTAGGGGAGCCCCTATTGGTCCAATGGGGTCGAGTGAGGTATCAAAGTGAAGCATTCGTGAAGGGGCATCTAATGGGCTGGGTGCGGGGTTGAAATATCGGCATTCTGCGCATGCGCGGTGGCCCAAGGGTATGAAAATAGCCGTTTTGGGATGTAGGGGAGTCCCTATTGGTCCAATGGGGTCGAGTGAGGTATCAAAGTGAAGCATTCGTGAAGGGGCATCTAATGGACTGGGTGCGGGGTTGAAATATCGGCATTCTGCGCATGCGCGGTGGCCCAAGGGTATGGAAATAGACGTTTTGGAGCTAGGGGAGCCACCAATGGTCCAATGGGGTCGAGTGAGGTATCAAAGTGAAGCATTCGTGAAGGGGCATCTAATGGGCTGGGTGTGGGGTTGAAATATCAGCATTCTGCGCATGCGTGGTGGCCCAAGGGTATGGAAATAGACGTTTTGGAGCTAGGGGAGCCCCTATTGGTCCAATGGGGTCGTGTGAGGTAACAAAAGTGAAGCATCGTGAAGGGGCATCTAATGGGCTGGGTGCGGGGTTGAAATATCGGCATTCTGCATGCGCGGTGGCCCAAGGGTATGAAAATAGCCGCTTTGGAGGTAGGGGAGCCCCTATTGGTCCAGTGGGGTCGAGTGAGGTATCAAAGTGAAGCATTTGTGAAGGGGCATCTAATGGGCTGGGTGCGGGGTTGAAATATCGGCATTCTGCGCATGCGCGGTGGCCCAAGGGTATGAAAATAGACGTTTTGGAGCTAGGGGAGCCACTAATGGTCCAATGAGGTCGAGTGAGGTATCAAAGTAAAGCCTATGTGAGGGGGCATCTCATGGGCTGGGTGTGGGGTTGAAATATGGGCATTCTGCGCATGCGCGGTGGCCCAAGGGTATGAAAATAGACGTTTTGGGATGTAGGGGAGCCACTAATGGTCCAATGGGGTCGAGTAAGGTATCAGAGTGAAGCCTATGTTAGGGGGCATCTCATGGGCTGTGTGTGGGGTTGAAATAGGGGCATTCTGCGCATGCGCGGTGGCCCAAGGGTATGAAATTAGACGTTTTGGGAGCTAGGGCAGTCCCTAATGGGCCGATGGAGTTGTATGAGGTATCCATGTGAAGCATTCGTGAAGCGGCATCTGATGGGTTGGGTGTGCGGTAGGAATATCATTCTGCGCATGGGCAGACGCAATGCGGAGCTCTCGTCCAATCAGAAGCGAGTATTTCAAATCCGTCACAGAGCTCTCAGCCAATCAGAAGCGAGTATTTTGACCCGGTGCATTAGGGGCCATATCCAAGATGGCGGCACGTGGGTTGAAGATGGCGGCACATCTGGTGTCGAAAACTGGCCATTTCGTCGGGATGTGGTCACCTAGCGTCGAAAACCGGACCCTGTATGGGTCCCGCTAGACGTTTTGGAGCTAGGGGAGCCACTAATGGTCCAATGGAGTTGTATGAGGTATCCATGTGAAGCCTAGGTGAAGGGGCATCCAGTCAATGGGGTGGGTGCATGTAAAAATTTTCCTGAAAAAAAAAAATACGGAACACGGACTTTATCGAAAAATCCGGGAAAATGCCTATATGGGGTATGGGGGGTATATAGGTCGCCGGGCTTAACGGGGCTTGCCTATCAATAGAGTTATCTCCCCTAGTTCCAGGGTGGGTGTATGTAAAAATTTTCCTGAAAAAATACGGAACACGGACTTTATTCTAAATTACGTGAAAATGCCTATATGGGGTATGGGGGTATAGGACCATCCTGGGAAACCTACTTCTCCACATTTGCGGTATGGTTGTTTGGATTTGTTTTCTTAGTCTCGTCAAAACAAACATGATAGGAAGTGTCCCGGAGCGAATCGGTGAAATTTTTGAAAAAGTACGATATAGCCCCATATAGTCCCATACTGGGGGTATAGGATCAATGTTTGTCCCCCTTGGAAACGTACTTCCATACATTTGCGGTAGGGTTGTTTGGATTTCTTTTCTTAGTCTCGTCATTTAGAACATGATAGGAAGTGTCCTGGCACGAAACGGTGAAATTTTTGAAAAAAAGTCACTGAGGCCTGGGTAGGCCCATAGGCCTATACTGCATGGCTATGGGTGTATAGGGCCATACGGGGTGGACATGTTGGAGTCTATGTGAGTCCCTAATGGTCCAATGGGGTCGAGTGAGGTCTTATTTTGAAGCTCTCGTGGATGAGCACTTGACTACACTAATGGTTCGTCCGTGTTCAATCGTCTACGCATGCGCAGACTGGCCCGTAGTATAGAAAGCAGGCATTTTGGGGGGTATGTGGGTGTGTGTTTGGGTTAGAGATGGGCTATTCACGGTTCGAATGGGTCGTGTGATGTATCCATGTGAAGCCTATGTGAGGGAGCCTCTGATGGCGTGGGTGTGGGGTTGAACTATCGTCATTCTGCGCATGCGCAGCCTGGCCGTAGTATGGAAATAGACGTTTTTGGGGTCTAGCCGAGCCCCTCATGGGCCTATTGGGTCGAGTGAGGTATCCATGTGAAGGCTAGATGTGGGGGCTAGACTAATTATATATTCTGTATTATACAATCGGATAGCGGTTTTCGTGAATAACAACAAGTTCAGCAATGTTTATATAGTTTATTATCCCCAATGTTACATCATACCCAGGCTGGGGGAGCCGCCCTGGGTATGTTTAGTATGTTCACAGCAAAACAAATTGAAATATCAAACACCATGTTTTATTATTTAACGCACCGTCACATTAGGTACAAGTGTTTACTGAGCTCAAGTCAACGATCAGCATGTAGACATAGAGAGTATGTGCGGCATGTTATGGTATTCATCAGTGCGCGGGTGACGCATTCAACCGATGGCGGTGGTCGGTCAGCTTGGTAAGGAAAAACGTGACATTGGTTACCCTTTCTACCACCCATTGTATGTTGGGGCGTTGACGATGTGCCCATCTCAAGGGTTCCACGGTGTCCAGTATCTCCAGCATCGTCTCTAGTGACCTCCGGTTAATGATGGTGAACGGCTGGCCAGACACATAGATATTATTGCCGGGATAAGAATACCGTAACTGGCCCGTCTTTTGTGACGTAAGATGTACCCAAAATTAAAAGCGACATTCAATTTGAAGGTCGTAGTTTGATCTTTGAAGATGGCTTCCACGTTGCTGCGTAGACGGGTGCGGTTGGTCAGTGGAAAATTGTAAATATCTTGAATAGGGCCATGAGGGTGGAAACAGTGCCGTGCCATGGACCAATGGCGCCGATCGATGTCACTCACTGGATGGTTGTCCTGTAAGAGATCGCCCAGAAAACGTTCGATGTTGTCAGGCGTATGACTCGAAACCGTAACGCTGGGGTCCGGCTGGATATCCAGGCTCTTCTGAACTGTGGGTATAGGCGGGCTCTCCTTCATCGCATCACCAGTGGCGTTCGTCTCCCCGGGCTTATCTTCACTGGGTCTCACCTTCCGCGGCTCCTCTTCAGTAGGAAGTTGTCGCTCATGCCATGGTACCGGGGCATGAATCAACCGTTGGTGTCGCAGCAACTGACTGCGTCGTTTGAAGAGTTGACCACAATCCTCGCATGGACGCTTGGGTGGCCCATGAATTGAACGTTCCTGGCGCAGTAACTGATCCTCCCGATTAAATGACCCTGCGCAGGTTATACAAGTATACCGTGCATCGTTGTGGGTGGAGGCCTCGTGGCGTCGAAAATTATCTAGACGAGTAAACTGCTTCTGCAGGTGAACATCTTGGTGGAATCGTCCAGAAAGTGTTCGATGTTGTCAGGCGTATGACTCTGTACCGGGGCATGAGTCAAACGTTGGTGTCGCAGCAAATGGCTGCGTCGTTTGAAGAGTTGACCACAATCCTCGCATGGACGCTTGGGTGGCCCATGAATTGAACGTTCGTGGCGCAGTAAATCATCCTCCCGATTAAATGACCGTGCGCAGGTTATACAAGTATACCGTGCATCGTTGTGGGTGGAGGCCTCGTGGCGTCGTAAATTATCTAGACGAGTAAACTGCTTCTGGCAAGTTGTGCAAGTGAACATCTTGGTGGTTGACAGAGCGTCTGATGAAACGGCCAGGCCGCTTCCCTTTTATAGCACGCTAGCTGGTGATCTATTTTTAGCACACTCTACCCCCAGGGGGCTGTTCACAGCATCTGTGACGTCATCAGTACGAGTAGTAGCGAAAGCGAGCGTTTTGGGGCAGTGAAGGATGGTATTTGGTGTAGAGATGGACCATCCTTGGTCTGAATGCGTCATGGGAGGTATCATGTTGTAGCTCTCGGGGTGTAGACCCCAATTTGAGGGATATCCACAGCATCTGTGACGTCATTGGTGACGTCATCAGTACGAGTAGTAGCGAAAGTGGGCATTTTTTAGCAGTGAAGGATGTTACTTGGTGTAGACATGGACCATCCGCGGTGCGAATGCGTCGTGTGAGATGTCATCTTGTAGCAGCGCCCACCAACGTCATTCTTAATGCTTCAACGCCCTGGTGAAATAGCTCAGAAGCTCTGATATTCCATGGAATTGTCACTAATTCTTCGAAATGCAGTGACGCAACAACAACAACAAGGATGACACATGAGAGAACAACAACAACAAGAAGTTTTTTCATATAGTTTATTCTCCCCAATGTTACATCATACCCACGCTGGGGGAGCCGCGTCGGGTATATTTACAATTCAAGAAGATTCTTATCCAATCAGAGGCCACCATTTGCATTTGTCATATTCGTTCCTGTCCGTTAGATGTATTCTCGGCTACTCTTGTCCAATCAGAAGTCGCCATTTCAGAAAGTTCCATCTTCGACCATGTTCGCTCTGAGCCGTTTGTTCTAATCGTCATCGGGCAGGCCAGGATATCGTTGAGGAAACATATCCTCAGATAGTTGTTTGTGCATTCTGAGTATCTATCAGCGCATGGGTGAATACTTTCATCCGATGGGGGTGGTGGGTCAGCTTAACCACGAAGAATGTAACATTGGTGACCCTCTCCACTATCCACTTGGTGTTGGGACGCTGTTCATAGGCCCATTCCAAGGGATCCACAGTGTCCAGTTGGGCCAGCATCGTCTCTAGCGACGCCCGATTGGTGATTGTGAAAGGATGGTCGTACACTGGGTTGATGGCACTGGAATAGAAATAGCACAATTCACGCGTCATCCTATGGCATAAGATGTACCCAAATGCTACATTTAATGTGAAGGACGTAGGTTGGTCATTGAAGATGGCTTCCACGTAGCTGCGTTGACGGGCGAGGTCGGTCAGTCGGAAATTGTACAAGTTCAATATAGGGCGATGACGGTGGAAGCAGTGTCGGATCATGGACTAATGGCGTCGATACATCTCACTCACTGGATGATCTTCGGGTAAGAGATCGCTGGGAACATCCACCGCATCTTCCAGAAAATGTTCGTTGTTGTCAGGCGTATGACTGGAAACAGTAATGCTAGGGACTGGCTGGATATCTAGGCTCTTCTGAGCTGTGGGTATAAGCGGGCTCTCCGTGATCGCATCACCAGTGGCATTCTCCTCCCCGGGTTCATCTTCAGTGGATCTGTCCCTCCTGGGTGCCTCTTTAGTGGAAAGTTGTCCCTCATGCCGTGGTGACGGACCATGAATCAAACGCTCATGCCGTTTTAACTGACTGGGTCGTTCGAAGAGTTGACCACATTCTTCGCATGGACGCTTGGGTGGCCCATGAATTGAACGTTCATGGCGCTGTAAATGATCAGGGCGCTGAAACGACAGTGTAGGCCTATATATCGTACAGCTATACCGGGCGGTTCCATCGTGCTTGGTAGCCTCATGGCGGCGCAAGTCGTGCCGGCGAGTGAATGATTTCGAGCACGTAGTACAAGTGAACATCTTGGTGGTTGACAGAGTGTCTGATGAAACGGCCAGGCCGTTTCCTTTTTATAGCAAGCTAGCTGTTGATCTATTTTTAGCACAATCAGTTCAACTTGGACGTCAGCGACAAGAACTCGGATGTAGGCGCGATCAGCGGTCGAGAAAAAGAACCAATCAGCGGTCGAACAATCAGCCAATCGATAAGCACCGGATTTTTCCATACCTCGGGGACTTGGGGTCCCTACGGTAGTCTTTCGACGCGGTCCGCAGATTAGCCGCCATTAGCCGCCATTGTGAGAAAAAAACCCAGACAAACACAAACAAGTCTGAACATGTCGAAAGATCACGCCTCATTCACCCAAACCGGAAGTGACGTCATATGCAAATTTCTGAGGTCAAAGGTCAATAAGGCTCGATTTAACGGGACACTGGCCTTATTGACCTTTGACCAACTGTGAGGTCACTTCCGCTTCCGTTCACGTGACCGGAACTGACCTTTGACCCCGGCGCGCGCGTCCGTTCAAGCACGATGGAACCGCCCGGTATAGCTATACGATATGTAGGCCTACACTGTCGTTTCAGCGCCCTGATCATTTACAGCGCCATGAACGTTCAATTCATGGGCCATCCAAGCGTCCATGCGAAGAATGTGGTCAACTCTTCAATCGACCCAGTCAGTTAAAACGGCATGAGCGTTTGATTCATGGTCGGTCACCACGGTATGAGGGACAACTTCCCACTAAAGAGGCACCCAGGAGGGACAGATCCACTGAAGATGAACCCGGGGAGGAGAATGCCACTGGTGATGCGATCACGGAGAGCCCGCCTATACTCACAGCTCAGAAGAGCCTAGATATCCAGCCGGTCCCTAGCATTACTGTTTCCAGTCATACGGCTGACAACAACGAACATTTTCTGGAAGATGCGGTGGATGTTCCCAGCGATGTCTTACCCGAAGATCATCCAGTGAGCGAGATGTATCGACGCCATTGGTCCATGATCCGACACTGCTTCCACCGTCATCGCCCTATATTGGACTTGTACAATTTCCGACTGACCGACCTCGCCCGTCTACGCAGCTACGTGGAAGCCATCTTCAATGACCAGCCTACGTCCTTTACATTAAATGTAGCATTTGGGTACATCTTATGCCATAAGATGACACGTGAATTGTGCTATTTCTATTCCAGTGCCATCAACCCAGTGTACGACCATCCTTCCACCATTACCAATCGGGCGTCGCTAGAGACGATGCTGGCCCAACTGGACACTGTGGATCCCTTGGAATGGGCCTATGAACAGCGTCCCAACACCAAGTGGATGGTGGAGAGGGTCACCAATGTTACATTCTTCGTGGTTAAGCTGACCCACCACCCCCATCGGATGAAAGTATTCACCCATGCACTGATAGATACTCAGAATGGAATGCGCAAACAACTATCTGAGGATATGTTTCCTCAACGATATCCTGGCCTGCCCGATGACGATTAGAACAAACGGTTCAGAGCGAACATGGTCGAAGATGGAACTTTCTGAAATGGCGACTTCTGATTGGACAAGAGTAGCCGAGAATACATCTAACGGACAGAAACGAATATGACAGATGCAAATGGTGGCCTCTGATTGGATAAGAATCTTCTTGAATTGTAAATATACCCGACGCGGCTCCCCCAGCGTGGGTATGATGTAACATTGGGGAGAATAAACTATATGAAAAAACTTCTTGTTGTTGTTGTTCTCTCATGTGTCATCCTTGTTGTTGTTGTTGCTGTTGTTGTTCTCTCTTCGGTCTATATCATCGCATTATGTTAGAGTGTTAAGGTGTAGCGACGGGCGCTGACGGGCGTCACTGCATTTCGAAGAATTAGTGACAATTCCATGGAATATCAGAGCTTCTGAGCTATTTCACCAGGGCGTTGAAGCATTAAGAATGGCGTTGGTGGGCGTTGCTACAAGATGACACATCACACGACGCATTCGCACCGCGGATGGTCCATCTCTACACCAAATAACATCCTTCACTGCTAAAAAATGCCCACTTTCGCTACTACTCGTACTGATGACGTCACCAATGACGTCACAGATGCTGTGGATATCCCTCAAATTGGGGTCTACACCCCGAGAGCTACAACATGATACCTCCCATGACGCATTCGGACCAATGATGGTCCATCTCTACACCAAATACCATCCTTCACTGCCCCAAAACGCTCACTTTCGCTACTACTCGTACTCATGACGTCACAGATGCTGTGAACAGCCCCCTGGGGGTAGAGTGTGCTAAAAATAGATCACCAGCTAGCGTGCTATAAAAGGGAAGCGGCCTGGCCGTTTCATCAGACACTGTCAACCACCAAGATGTTCACTTGCACAACTTGCCAGAAGCAGTTTACTCGTCTAGATAATTTACGACGCCACGAGGCCTCCATCCACAACGATGGACTGTATACTTGTATAACCTGCGCACGGTCATTTAATCGGGAAGATGCTTTACTGCGCCACGAACGTTCAATTCATGGGCCACCCAAGCGTCCATGCAAGGATTGTGGTCAACTCTTCAAACGACGCAGTCAGTTGCTGCGACACCAACGTTTGATTCATGCCCCGGTACAGAGTCATACGCCTGACAACATCGAACATTTTCTGGACGATTCCACCAAGATGTTCACTTGCGCAACTTGTCAGAAGCAGTTTACTCGTCTAGATAATTTTCGACGCCACGAGGCCTCCACCCACAACGATGCACGGTATACTTGTATAACCTGCGCAGGGTCATTTAATCGGGAGGATCAGTTACTGTGCCACGAACGTTCAATTCATGGGCCACGCAAGCGTCCATGCGATTGTGGTCAACGCTTCAAACGACGCAGTCAGTTGCTGCGACACCAACGGTTGATTCATGCCCCGGTACCAGGGCATGAGCGACAACTTCCTACTGAAGAGGAGCCGCGGAAGGTCAGACCCAGTGAAGATAAGCCCGGGGAGACGAACGCCACTGGTGATGCGATGAAGGACAGCC
>JAVTVY010045751.1:0-20209 GCA_036873755.1 Hanleya hanleyi | reverse complement strand
ATTTTTGTCCCCTACGACCAGCCACAATTTAAATATTGGGATGCCATACCTAAATAATATGTATACGGATACAAGTTGATTCAATACAGTATCTAAATGATTTGAATGGGGATGCAAATTTATTTGATATAGCATCGAAATATTTGATGCAGTATCTAAATAATATGTATACGGATATAAAATAATTCGATATGATATCGAATTAAATTGTATGTAGACAGATAATAATTAATGTCTACACGTAAAACAGCTCTGTGATTGGCTAAGAATATGTGTCTACACCAAATGGCGATTTTTGTCCCCTACGGCTTACCATACTCGTGTACGTGTGTCGCAGGGTGAACTCAACCCGGCTGTAATAACAAATATGCAGCCTGCTACCAGGAAATGCTATCTTGTATACCGTACATCATTATCGGACAAACGCTGAACTAAGATTATTTGATGAAACCGCCTTAAGGAAATGCGAAATTCCCATAGCTCGGTAAAATGATCTTGGACCCTGTATCTTGACACGGTCCATGGCCATATCATTATCACAGAGCGAGATAAATATCCTAACTGTTAACAGATGAGGTAGTTGATCCGGCGACCATTGACGAACTTTTTCTAACAGGTTCTCTCACTGACATTTTATTAGAAATTTTTATCTCGGACAAAATACCAGCGAACCGTGTTCAAGCCTCATTTCACTTGTTTGTTTTGTTCAACCAAATGTACTGTATTTCGTTGAGAACAAAAGGTATCAGCGTAGAGTAGAATCTGTTGTTAACAACGTCGGCGGAGTAATTTGCGAATTATTTGTACGTGTATTCCCGAGCGTTTTGCACTGCAACTTCAGCTGTTTATCGGTGTCGCGTTAAGCATGTTAAGTAAACTGGGTTAGTCTTTCAAAGTACACAGTTGAATGAGAAAGGCCTGCAAAACCTTTACTTTGAAGATCATCATTCCAGCATGCACAGCTCGACGGAGTTTGAACTAAAAGACACAAAGATGGAAGGTTACGAGAAAAAACGACTCAGCTTCAACAGGCGATTCGTTTATGTTATGATTTTTCTCTTCATAGCAATACCAATTTTAGTAGGTGTTTTAGTGTGGTACCTGGCGCCAAGACTTGAAAAGGATGTTTCGTCTGTCACCGACCAGATTTCCGGAACGACGGATAGACCCACCACAACCGCTGGCGCTATCACGACAGAGGGCCCCATTCCGGGTAAACCGTGGACTTACCTCCGTCTTCCGACTTACATAAAGCCAAGGCACTACGATATAACACTTTATCCGAACTTCTACGAAAACAACGGTTGGTTTTATGGAAACGAAACAGTGGAGATAGCAGTCACTCAAGAAACGCGTTATATCTTAATTCATTATAATTTAATGAATATCACAGCGACAAGCTTAACGCGTAACGACACTGGCGAGGCTATAGAAATTAGCCAAACTTTCAACTTTTCAAGGAATCAATTCTGGGTGGTCGAGACAAAATCGGTTATTCCTGAAAATAGCATAGTGAATCTTCATCTGACCTTTGACGGCTCCTTGACTTTCTCACTGGTGGGATTTTACAAAAGTACCTATGTCAACTCGATAACCAACGAAACAAGGTAAATACATACACGGGTATACGGTATATATTTGCATGAACAACTGGTTTCATTTGACGAACGTTCAATAGTGATTACAACACCGTGGAATAAGAAAGGGGGTGGGTGCAAGGGGGTCAGCCCGGGGGCGGGGCCCTCGGTGGCCGAGTGGTCTGAGGCGCGTCGCTGGTGACCGCCAGCCTCGTACCGCTGAACCGGCACGGGTTCGAGCCGCGCTGTTGCACCCATGGTAGATTTCCAGTTACTTGCGGACGGGGGGTGGTTATCTCCGGGTTCTCCGGCTACCTTTACCAACCAATTTGGCTGTCTCCATATGAATGAAATAACTTCGGGTGTGACATTAACACCTCCTGCTCCACACCGGTAGAAAAATGCACATGTGTTGATATTATCTGCTTGAAGCATTCTTCAGGAAACGGATCAAAATTATATTGGGAATTCGTTACCGGTACTTCTAAAATTGTTTCAGGATTGTGTGATACTTGAGTTGCAAAGAAAGAAAAAATGCCTTAGTTCTTAGCTAGGAGCCGATCTGTATTTAGTTGTTCTGCCGAACCTTTGCTTGAGAACTTGCACAGCACTGGCAATTTGAGTTCTCAACAACATTTGGTTCTATTTTCTATATACACTCCTTACAGACTTCATGCTTAGAGTGTTAACAGTCTAGAGTCAATTTCAAACGTTTTTGTCCAGCAGAAAATTCGGTAAATGAACACAACGTGACAATCGGCATCTGTAAAAAGTTACTGAAGAACGGAATTGGTATGTGGCAACCATTCTGTTATGCGTACAACTTGTTCTGACTACCATTGCCAGTAATTACACGAATTGAAGACAAATTAACAACAGTTGAAAGATACATATCCATGTTATCGCATTGTTCACGCTCAGATATATATTTGCTTATCAGTGGTATATGAAAGACCGCTGGGCGCGCATTGGCGCTAGCAGGCGCCACCATTCACTTAACATGGGGAGCTCACGATGACGTGACATCCGGTCACGTGAGATCCGGGTCAAAGGTTACATCCGGCTCAAAGGTCAAATTCGGTCACGTGACATCCGGGTCACAGGTCACCGCCGGGTCAAAAGGTCAAAGGTCACTTCCGGTCACGTGACGACCCAGCAATAAGGCCGAGACCCCTGTGACTCCCAATGTGAATCTACCTGAATGCATGTATGGTCTCGGCAGTATCGCCAGCACTACGCCCAGCCTAAATGGCCAGTGGGGAGCCCTCAATTTCTCCATGCAGGTTTTCGCAAAACCGTATTGACACAAAAAAATACATGCAACCATGGGAAGTAAGACTTATAGTAATAAACATTTATAAATAAATATATAGGTGTCGTACGATATTACTATGAGAAGTCTAGGATCAGTGCGACCCAAGGGTCGAGCGTTTATTATCCATTGTGTCTCCGCAAAAAATAAACCTACAAAATGCGGGCGCTTGCTTTGGGTATTTCCCTTTTGGTATCGATGGTGCTGCCCTCTGGGGGCAAGGAAGACAACTCGGACAGGGCGAACCCTCTGTAGGGCAAATTCCGGGTGATCTCCCCTGATTCGAAAATTTGCATCTATGCGGGAAATGCCTGTATGAGGTATGGGGGTGGTCATTTTTTTTCCTTGTAGAATTTACTATGGGATCTGGGATCTTGTTTTTTTCGTCTTGAGCTGTAGAACACGATGGGAGGGGTCTAGAAGCTAAGCTTTTTTTGATTTTTTCTTAAATGTTCACGGAGGTGGGCCCATACTGGCTCAGTGGACAATGATGAACCTAATGTGAACCCACACATGCTCATTGCGGTATGGGTTGTGGGATCTTGTGTTTCACGTCTCACCACGTAGAAGACGATTTGCGGGGCCGCGAAGCGATTGGTTGAAAAGTCACTGTGCGCATGCGTAGTGGGTAAATAGCGCTGGGTGGACGTTTTGCGGCGAGAGGGGCCCCTAAAGGATCGATTGGGTCGAGTGAGGTATCATTGTAAAGCATACGTGGAGGAGCATCCGACAGGATGGGTGAAACGTAGAACTGACGCCATTCTGCGCATGCGCAGTAGACAGTGTATGGAAATATACGTTTTTGGACCGAGATGGGCCCCTAATGGTCCAATTGGGTCGAGTGAGGCATCAGTGTGAAGCGCTCCTCCAGGGCGACCAATGCTTGTGTGGGTGCATTCAAAATTAGCATTTGTCCCGTCAACGCCTTTCGTTACGCTTTAACGCCATAGCATAACGCATTGACGCCATGATATAGATCGGAGAGAGAACAACAACAGCAAAGGTGACATATGAGAGAACAACAACAACAACAACAAGTCTTCATATAGTTTATTCTCCCCAATGTTACATCATACCCACGCTGGGGGAGCCGCGTTCGGTATGTTTATAATTCTCGTACTCTTATCCAATCAGAGGCCGCCATTTGGCGCTGTATCTGTCATATTCGTTCTTGCCCATTAGATATATTCTCAGTTGATCTTGTCCAATCAGAAGTCGCCATTTCAGAAAGTTTAATCTTCGACCATGTTCGCTCTCATCCGTTCGTTCTAATCGTCGGCCAGACCTAGATATTGTTCTGGCAGCATGTCCTGAAACAGGTGATTGCGTATTCTGATCGCATTTTCCAAGGCCTCAGTGGGTGGTAACCCCATATCCTCTTCCAAGTGACGCTTGGTCTTCGTGATGGACCTGTGTGTGGGATCGCCTTTCATTTCAAGTGACAGCAGGCTATACCGTTTATATATGGCCACGGCTGTTTTCCTGATGCAGGGGCACATTTGTGTGTATGCCTGTTGTACGTTATCCTGTCCACCGTCTTCGAGTACCGCAGCATAACTATGAATAGCTTCATGCACAATACGATCCCAGAAGGTAGGTTCTTTCTCACTTTCCTGGGACGTAGGCTGACTATCTGAGGTCAAGCTCTCCGTATCACTAGATAGACTCTCAGCCATCTCTGTTTCGGTATCAGTCGGTTCACACTCATCTGTCTCTGTATCGGCTTCTTATGCCTCGGAGTCTTCAATCCCATGCATATTTTTCTCGTGCCGCATTATATAGTAACGCATGGTGAACGTGTATTCACACCCAGAGCAAGTGTAAGCCATGTTGAGGGGTGAACGTCGACTGTGCGTGTTTTGGGAATACACTTGCTTTTATAGACAGTAACGCCCGTCAACGCTTAGCTTAACGCTTCAACGCCCTGGTGAACTAGTTCAGAAGCTCTGATTTTCATGGAATTGCCACCAATACATCGAAATGCAGTGACGCCTGTCAACGCCCGGCGTTACGCCTTAACGCCCGTCTCAACGCCTTAACTCCCTATCTTTACGCCTTATCGCCCGTTTCAGTGCCTTAGCGAGCGATAAAGGGGATTTGGAGGACTATTGTCCTTTGACCTCTGAGTGCAATTCCGGTCACGTGACCGGAAGTGACCTTTAAAAAGCTGATTTGGAGGACCATTGACCTTTGACCGCTGAGTGCACTCTATCCCATGATGCATCAGTTCCGGTCACGTGACCTTTGACCACGTGACCGGAACCGTGCAACAGGTATATGTGTGTGCGTGCGCATGACGTCACTACCGAGCAACGCAGGGTCAAAGGTTACTTCCGGTCACGTGGTCAAAGGCCACTTCCGGTCACGTGACCGGAAGTGATGCATCATGGGATAATGTTCACTCAGAGTCAAAGGTCAATGGTCCTCAAAGTCGGCTTTTCAATAGTCACTTCCGGTCACGTGACCGGAATTGCACTCAGAGGTCAAAGGACAATCGTCCTCCAAATCCCGTTTATCGCTCCTTAAGGCGTTGAAACGGGCGTTAAGGTGTAACGTCTGGCGTTGACGGCCGTCACTGCATTTCGATGTATTGGTGGCAATTCCATGAAAATCAGAGCTTCTGAAGTAGTTCACCAGGGCGTTGAAGCGTTAAGCTAAGCGTTGACGGGCGTTGCTATCTATAAAAGCAAGTGTATTCCCAAAACACGCACAGTCGACATTCAACCGCCAACATGGCTTATACTTGAGTGCGAACGCACGTTTACCAGACGTCACGATATGATGCGACACGAGAAAAATATACATGAGATTGAAGACTCCGAGGCACAAGAAGCCGATACAGAGACTGATGAGAGTCCACCGACTGATACCGAAACAGAGATTACTGAGAGTCTATCTAGTGATACGGAGATCTTAACCTCAGATGGTCAGCCTACGTCCCAGGAAAGGGAGAAAGAACCTACCTTCTGGGATCGTATTTTGCATGAAGCTATTCATAGTTATACTGCGGTAATCGAAGACGGCGGACAGGATAACGTACAACAGGCATACACCCAAATGCGCACCTGCATCAGGAAAACAACCATGGCCATATATAAACGGTATAGCCTGCTCCCGTTTGAAATGAAAGGCGACCCCACACACAGGTCCATCATGAAGACCAAGCATCACTTGGAAGAGGATATGGGGCTACCACCCACGGAGGAGTTGACAAATTCGATCAGAATGCGTTTACAACTGTTTCAGGACATGCTGTCCGAACAATATCCAGGTCTTTCCGACGACGATTAGAACAAACGGATGATAGCGAACATGGTCGAAGATTAGACTTTCTGAAATGGCGACTTCTGATTGGACAAGAGCAACTGAGAATACATCTAACGGGCAAGAACGAATATGACAGATACAGCGCCAAATGGCGGCCTCTGATTGGATAAGTGTACGTGAATTGTAAACATAGCCAACGCGGCTCCCCCAGCGTGGGTATGATGTAACATTGGGGAGAATAAACTATATGAAAACTTGTTGTTGTTGTTCTCTCATCTGTCATCCTTGTTGTTGTTGTTGTTGTTCTGTCTCCGGTCTATATCATGGCTTCAAGGCGTTATGCTAGGGCGTTAAGGCATAACGACTGGTGTTGACGGGTGTCACCGCATTTTGATGAATTAGTGTCATTTTCATGAAATATCTAAAAAATCATCGCTTCAGGTCTAATACACCAGGGCGTTGAAGCGTTAAGCTGGACAGTGGTGCGTGTTGCTACAAGATGACACCTCACATGACGCATTCGGACCACGGATGGTCCATTTCTACCCCAAACACCTTCTTTCACACCCCCAAAATGTCCACTCTGGCTACTACTCCTAAACGACTTTATATGACCACTCACCCACTCACTCACTCATTCACCATCGTTAGTGCGTCCATGCGTTAAGACGGGCGCTGGGCACTCCTCACGGGCGTTGGGCATGCCTCACTCACTCGCTCACTCACTCTGGGAGTTCATTTGGACCATTTTGGTCCCAAAATATCCATGAATCTCCATGGTTTAGTTGTAAAGTCCGTGTTCCGCTTTTATATTTTCGGAACAAATGCTAATTTTACATGCTCCCATATGACTTGATCGCCCTGGAGCAGCGCTTCACACTGATACCTCACTCGACCCAATCGGACCATTAGAGGCCCACCTCGGTCCCAAAACGTCTATTTCCATAAACTTTGTCTACTGCGCATGCCAGTTCCACGTCTCACCCATCCCGCCGGATGCTCCCCCACATAAGCTACACGTTGATATCTCCCTCGGCCCAATCGGACAACTAGGGGCCCTCTCGGCCCCAAAACGTCTAGTTCCATAAACTTTGTCTACTGCGCATGACGTCAATTCCACGTCACACCCCTCCAGTCGGATGCTTCTCCAAGTACGCTTTACGATGTCATCTGATTCCTCACTCGACCCAATTTAACCACTAGGGGCCCCTCTTGCCCCCAAATGGCCCACCCAGCGCTATTTACCCACTACGCATGCGCACAGTGACTTTCTGAAAAATTTCAACCGATCGCTTCGGGACCCCGCCCATCGTGATCTACGTGGTGAGACGTGAAAAACAAGAACATTGTCCGCTGAGCCAGTATGGGCCTATACGAACCTCCATAAACTTTTCAAAAAAAATTACCGCTTAGCTTCTAGACCCCTCCCATCGTGTTCTACAGCTCGAGACGAAGAAAACACAACTCATAGTAAAATCTGCAAGGAATTTTTTTTACCACCCCATACCCCATATAGGCATTTCCCGTTTAGATGCAAATGTTCGAATCAGGGGAGTCACCCGGAATTTGCCCTACTATACAGAGGGTTCACCCTGTCCGAGTTGTCTTCCTTGCCTCCAGAGGGCAGCACCATCGATACCAAAGGGAAATACCCAAAGTAAGCACCTCCATTTTGTATGTTTATTTTTTGTGGAGACATAATGGATAATAAACGCTCGACCCTGGGGTCGCACTGATCCTAGACTCGTCATAATAACATGGTACAACACCTATAGGTTATGTTTATTATTTTAAGTCTTATTTCCCATGGTTTCATCTATTATTTTTGTGCCAATACGGTTTTGGGGAAAACTGTATGAAGAAACTGAGGGCTCCCCACTCGCCATTTAGGCTGGGCATATGGCTGGCGATATTGTCGGGGACCATACATGCATTCCGGGAGATTCAAATTGGGAGTCACTGGGGTATCAGCCTTATTGCTGGGCCGTCACGTGACCGAAAGTGACCTTTGACCTTTTGACCCGGATGTGACTTGTGACCCGGATGTCACGTGATCGGATGTGACTTTTGACCCGGATGTGACGTTTGATCCGGATGCCACGTGACCGGATATGACGTCATCGTGAGCTCCCCATGTTCACATGTTCAGTGAATGATGGCACCTGCTAGCGCCAATGCGCGCCCAGCGGTCTTTTTACTACTACTCTTACCCGAGATAAACAGTACAGATATAGTCCAGGGTACTCCTTAACCCATTATACATGGACCAGGCGTAAAGTTTGGTCCGCCTGTTATCTTTTAATTCAGCTTGCTTTCCTGTTACAACGAATCTCGTCAACAGTTGTTGTTTTTTGACGAGAGACATGACGTATATTTAGAAGGGAAAGGTGAATCAGATCGCCTGACCATCACTCCGAATTGGTCAGTCGTCCTCAGCAACTGCCGACTACGATTCATCCACAACAGGCCTATAGGGAGTCAATATGCTCTTGCTCTTCTCGGCTCCCAGGAAGAGCATCGATAGATGATGGCTGACCGAGTTTTTATAAATAAAGCTTCTATTCTATTCTATTCTATTAATAATGAGATCCCATCATAGGCTTCAAGAGCAAAGTTCGCCTTTCCTTATATTAATATATCCAATACCCCTAATTCCTAATCCTAATACCTTAGGTCTATGGAAAAGCGGAGTTCTATCAGGCTTTCTTATACGGGTAGTTTCTGGGGGCACACCTTGACGATATCACGACTTCAACCAGCTAAATTTGAAAGACAAATTTAAAATCTCAGTAATAAGTAAAGATCGTCCCCCAATGCTTTCCCATAATAAGAGTAGGCTCCATGATAGGAGCGACTATATCTACATTCGCGATATATATTTTAAACAATAAATTCAACATTCCGTGACCGATTATAAGTTCTAGTGTTTTCTGGGTATTGCATTTTGAGTTAGGTCTATGCCTCAGGATGATATATTTAACAAGTGACAACTGACATACATACGGTAAATCTATACATTTGAAGAAGCGTTATGTCTTTTCGGGGCAAGAGCCATATGTGTAAAGAGTTGACACTTTAAGGGGTTGAAGCCACCACACTACGGGTAATGCGCTAGCTGAGATTAATACATAATAATACCTCATGTGCTAATTTTATCCAAAAAAGGATAATGGATTAATGCTAATTTTGACAGCCTTAATTCGTAAATATATCCAGGGTTTCATAGAAGTCCAAATTTTTGCCACCGGATACTGAAAATTCAATATTTTTTTCACCTGAATTGAGTATTTTTACGTTTTTGTCGCCGGCCGACAGACTTCTATTGAGTTTATTTCTAATTTTGCAACCGCCATAAGTAATGTACGTATATAACAAATTTTCATACGACCATCAATGGAGCCTGTCAATACGCTATATATTTGAATTGTGAAAATAAAGCAACAAACAGATCATTTAACATATTCAGTTTTATGTTCTTAATTTACCAAGGTCTAAGATACCATCTATTTTCAGCACAGTATGTCACATTGTGGATGTCAACAAGACAAGACAAGGCAATTCAAATTAATTTTTAAAATTACAAACTTGGTAATTTTGAATGAAAACGATGTATCAGTTCCTGGCTTGCAAATGATGTCCAATTTAAGTATGCAAGTTTTGAAACGTTTCAGCTACGCTAATTAAACACCACTTGGATCTGGACCAGACTTCCCTTTCAACATTTTACATTATAATTTTTGTGTGGGAATGTCAACTTTTTTTAAAAGATTTGATGTGAAATTTGGCAAATATTCGGACTAAAATTAAAAGTCCAGTACAACTCCAGGGTTAGATTCAAAAGAGAAATTAAAAAAAAAGAGAGATGAAAAGACAATGCAAATTTTTTTTACAGGATTGAAGACAAGCAATCGTCATAACTGCAGCTAGTCCATGGTGACCATAAACTCATAAAAATGAAATGAATTAGAGAATTTTCTGTTTGAAAAGGCGCACAATTTTGTAAACTACTGCGTGAAGGCAGCTGGCTCATTTTCGATAGGATCGTGCAGAGATTAGACGGATACATAAGTTTACCATGTTTGGTTACTGAAGGCTGCAAATTAGTGCCAAACAGTTTGACTTGACCACCCTTATTGAAAGAATGGATTTGCCAATAACGTTTGACCTAAATCATGTAAATGCAGTACACCAGACTTTTGTTGATGGGGCAGGCATTTGAAATGTTTCTGTGCTGCCCTAATGTGGGACACTTGTTTCAGGATAATAGACAGATCAGTTAAATTCAATGCCAGAAAATGGGTGCCTAGTCTAGTAATTTTAAAAATCAACTTCAGTTGTTTTGGTTTGTTTCAATGTTTGCACCATGGATCCGATTTTACCTCCATGTTTGCACCATCTCAAAAAAGTTTTGTCAGTATAAAAAAATTTCAACTCTTCTTTATTTATCTCCAAATCAAAGAACGATATAGTGAGGTTGATATTGTGGCTAAATCAATTCGCTGTCTTTGAATTATCCATTCAAACTTTATTAACTACGGTACAATCAAACTTTGGTTTCAGTTTCAACATCGTACAATGCGTACATGCGAACGACATGCCAGTTTCTTTACAACAACAACACGACAAGATCGTTCAACTTTGAGTGAAAACAAATGCCCTATGCGAAGATTACATCGTCTCCTTTATCATAAATACTATTCAGCGATGGTCAGATATTTACCTGTCCATTCCAAGGAGAGTTAGACGTCTTTGGGGGCTTGTCATTCCCACATGTCAAACTTTCCCAGCAATTTTTTTTTTTTTTGCCACACAACGCCATTCGGAAACCTCCACATACATTCAGTATGAATACAGGTTTTACGGTTACCGACGGCATGACCTCGATAACAGTTCGGGAAACGGACATAAATAATTAGCTCACGGAAATGACCGAAGATGCCGACCTATTTATTCTGGTATGAATCATTTCCTGCTTGTTTGCCCGCAATATCTTTCGATTATAAATTACGAAATTACGAAGTATTGTCCTTTGGAGACTTCAGTTTTTTTTCCAAAATTTCAGTTTTTCCCTTCTAAAACACTCAGACTTCAGTTTTTTGGTGGCAAAATTGAGTTTTTACGGGAGTTTTGACACCGAATACCGGTGTCAAAACACGACGTCTATGAAACTCTGATATCTACTTAAAATATCCCTCCATGTTGAAACATAGACCGAAATCATTTTTTACCCCCTTTAAAATTAGGCCAGGAGCTATACAGCCGAGCATGTGTCACTGCGCAGGGTGAATCTTTTGTTGTAAACTATCGCGGAAAGTCGTAAGTCTTCTCTCCACTGTCAATAAGTACATGTGGATGGATGGATGGATGTACTTGGGCACTCCATCGCACCGCGATGGGCACAGATCGTGCGAACACGCCGTGCAACCCGTTTCCCCCAACCCGCCCTACACATGATCCCTCGTAACAGTGTCACATAGACACTGTTTAATCCCCACATTCTTATTAAACAATATACCTTCTCTTAATTCCCATAACTACAGAGGTATCACATAATATTTTCATCTGTCAAGCCCCCTCATTCTCTCTTCTCGGACCGATTCTTAGTGGCAACTTTGATTAATTATCACCATGGACACTCATAATTAAATCTCCCAATAGCCACTCATCCTCCCCATTCACTCAACATTTGATATATCACCCATCACATGTAAGTAAGACATTACGATATTTTGGAAGTAGAATGGCGCGGTGCGGGTGTAGTCACCAGGGGTCTATCCACCCTCCAATCCTCATTCATTCAAACCCAACACACCATCATAAATGTAACCCAATACAGTCGAAACACTGTATAGCAGTATACATTCATTATTAAATATATGCTTGACAACAAATGTCAAATGGCCTGAAGCTTGGGTTCTCCACCTTCTTAGAAATGTTTAGATACCGTACTATTTTCTAGAATGTTTCTCAGCTAGTTGTCTATATTTCCTGCATTTCTATGGAGGCCGGTTATAAAGGTACAACATGGTGTACGCCCTTCACAATATGTGGAGGCAACACACATCTCAAGATGTTTAGACTAGGGTCCAATACACGAACCAGGTTAAAAGAATTTTTAATAGTGCCCCGGACATACTCGTTCCATATTCATTGCAGGTCATTTCAACGCATAGGGTGATGGTTTACCTTTAATCTGGGTCGTTAATTGTTCTCAAGTATACATACAGACAATATGTATAACCTGAATATGCGTGGCAAACCGTCAAGGGTATGTTTCCTCACGTTTCTGCCGGTGCTAGGTCACATTTTCATTATAATTGTCATAAAAGAATAGCCTACAATGGAGATGAACTGTTAGCTCGGCTGTCAAGGTTCCAGGTTCAAAGTTCTTTATTTGCTGATCACAGCGCCCGCCATCAAGTAGATTTACAATCAAGCGGAGATAATTAAGTATATATACATATAGAATAATCTAGTTGATTAGAAATAATTTGATTTACAGTAAAAATAGCAGTCATGTAGTTGGGATACCAGGAACAATAATGCCAGGAGCAATAATTTCGCAGACATTTTACAATAAATTATGATCTTACTGACTTATAGGTAAATCAGTATCTGTGTGTAACACTAACATGAGAGAGCACCTAAAAGGTGCAACAACCCCTCAACCAGCGATTTTAGTCAATATATATTGGTACACAATGAATGGAAAATGCATATGTAAAAGTCTGAAAGATTTGGTTGAATGCAGAAGATGTTTTAGCAGTGGCTTGTAAAAGATTAAAATATGATAAATTCAGTGTGAGATGCTGGATGCATTGAAGCAGTATAATAAATAATTTGACATATCGTCTGCGAAAAATATGGCGGAAGAACAAAAACATTCTGAACAAAAACAAAAGGTTTCAAGGCATTCTGGCTTTGAACTCTAATAATAATCTGAACAATAATAAAAGTCTTCCGATTTTCATTGAAAGCCTGGTATTATAGAGTTTTTGATAGCAATAACTGTATGAGTCCCTGTGTATCTTCTATGTATCTTTCCATCTGTGATCAAGCAGATTCCGAGAATGGGTGGATTTCAATCCAAACAGCCTTGTGATATGAATAATACGTTTTATGGACACCAAATTGTATATCTGTGAGTTTAAAATTGGTGAAAATCTGGTCAATGGTTGTCCTAAGATCTGTGGTTGGGGTGTGGATTATGGGAGAAGTGGTTTATCTTGGCTGTTTCAGTGGAGTTGATAGCAAAGTCATTGTTCAAGTCTTCAAATAGAATAACATTATTCGTTGAACAATGGTTCCTTAGTGGTGTATAGAGACCATCAATAAGACTGGCAATAGGAACGGAAGGTGGTCTGTATACAGCAAGTACAGTGACTGATGTACTATCCTTAAGATCGCCATGTACCCAAATTCAATAGGTTTGTGGTTGACCACCCAATAATCCTACATGCCATATTAAAAATCTCTAGCTGAAACTATTTGGCTATTATCGCGTTCACATCGCCATATGGACATTTTGCGTGACGTTGTCATGGAAACCACAATAATCATTGTAATGTACCCAAATACAAAATGCTTGTGGTTGACCCCCCAACAATCCGGCATGCCAAATTTGATTTCCCCAGCTGAAACGGGTTACCTTCTATCATGTTCACAGCATCATATGGACATTATGCGTGATGTTGCCATGGAAACCACAAAAAATCACAATGTGCCCAAATTCTATAGGCTTGTGGTTGACCACCTAACAGTCCTGTCCTAAAGGTCGCCATGTACCCAAATTCAATAGGTTTGTGGTTGATCACCCAACAAACCTGCACGCCAAATTTGAAGTCCCTAGCTGAAACGGTTTACTTTCTATGACGTTCACAGCGTCATATGGACATTTTGTGTGATGTGGCCATGGAAACCGCAAAACCACAATGTGCCAACATATTATAGGGTTGTGGTTGACCACCCAGCAATCCCGTGCACCAAATTTGAAGTCTCTAGAGGCAACGGTTTGGCTTTTAGACCGGTCACAAGAATTGTTGACGACTGACGACTGGGCGACCGGTCGACCGACCGGACGGACGACCGGACGTACATGCCGACGACAGAACCCCGCAGCCTAATATGCTGAGGGGTAAACACGTATATTAACTAACATTATCTGTCCTTCCTGTACCAGTAACACATTTGTCATGTTTAGATGCAGAATCATCAATCATATTGCTACGTGCGCTCATACAACCACGAACAAACTTACCTAGATTTTTCACAATAATTAGATCCTCGCACGATAAAATCCAAATAAATTTGTTTTGAAATATCGAGTTGAGAAAAGTTGGCAGTCATGCTATCACATTTAAATAGAAATATATCTCGAAAATTATTATTTCATAAAAAATGGAATTACCAGCATTGCAAATAGTACAGAAACGCTTATATTGTGGCATATCTACCTTTCTCCATTTGAAGGTCATGGCTACTTGTTCGTAGCTTGCATAAATCACTGCGATGTTCTCGATTCAGAATAGATAAGTACATGTAGGGTTCCAACATAACATTTGTCTTGAAGGTTCTATAGAGTTAGTTATCATAAGTTACGTTGGGGCGGTCGGTAAACAGTTGATCATTCCATCAATTACAAAATACAGGAGAAAAACTTCTTGCCGCTATGGAAACTAACCTACCAACAGATAAACTCTTTTTCTGTTTATATAAGTGGCTTAGATTTAAGAAAGACAACGTACTTGTAATACCCATTACCCTGGTCTTTTTTCCTTGGGTGTCCAATTTGATAGAAAAATCAAAAGCTTTTTGTAATGCTCCCCATATTTCTGAACAGTAGAGCAAAATAAGCTTAATAGTATGATCAAATATATGCAGAGAAGTGGACATTCCAGGAGGGAACAAGACAAACATTGTCGAATATTGAATAATACCTTAGATGCCTTGATATTCAGCTGGTCTTTGACCAATTTTCACGTTTCAGATGGGTTAAACGTAATTCCTAACTATGTGTACGACTATAGTGTTTCTTTTTGGGCATCACCAAGTCAGAACGATTGTGGGGATGTTCCACTTTTACAGTTAAACATCATACATTTAGTTTTAGCTATGTTCACCTTCAGATTACAATTATCACAGTATAATTGTAGTTCATCAAGGGACAGTTGTGAACCCTCCTAACTGACAGACAATAACACATCATCTGCATACAATAAACTATTGAGGGGTGTGGTCTTAAGGAATAATGTCTGGGTCACATGACTTATCAAATATGGATGGTGGATCATTAATGAAATTTCTAAAATCATTTGGGCTTAAATTGTCGCCCTGACGTACACCACTGAAGGATTGAAAAAAGTTGGCCAATGCACCAGCAACCTTTACACATAAAATCTTGTAAAATTGTCCACCTATACCGAATCAAATGCAGTTTATAAGAAAAAGCCGCATGCCAAACCTTGTCAAATGCTTTCGAGAAATGAACGAAGCAGGCGTACATTGGTTTGTGGTCAACCTGTTGGTATAAATCTACCAATGTTTTTAAAACAAACATATGATCAGAGGTCCTAATACCTTTGATAAAGCCCAGTTGTTCTTTCCTAATGATATCGCGAGAGTAGAGAACATTTTCCAACCTGTTATTAAGAACTGAGTTGAATAGTTTGCCAATATTACTGTTTATAATAATTCCTCGATAATTGGAGGGGTTTTTCTTAGTACCAGAGTTGTGAATAGAAAAGATGTAACCGCATTGGAGTAAGTAAGGTTTAAAAGACTGGCATAGCAAATATTTCAGAATTTCGTTACAGATACCGTCCGTTTGAGTCCTTCAATTGCCTTACTAATTTTATTTTCTTTTATTCTATAGTCTAACTTAATGAAATTAGTTTGCTGTTCCATATGTTGTCAATTTGTATCAATAAAATTCCCAGCTGAACTAAAGTTACGTTTTATATTTAATTTCTCAAAATGTTTCAATCATTCATCTGATGATACATTTTCATACGCTGTCAATCATGGTGGTTGTTTGTCGTCGTTGTGGCGGAATTACTTGTGGCCACCGGCTATACCGGTTTGTTCCCTTTATCGTAGGAGATATATCATATGCTGTGGGGAACGAAATGATTATATCGTTACCTTTATTAGATTGTATCCCTACAAGGTAGGGAATGAGATAAATATATATTATTACATGGTTGGTTTGAGTATCAGAATATGCCCGCGTATGGAATAAACGTGTATCTATCGGTAATATTTCTGATCTGAATCCAACTGTATTCATAAGAGAACAGCAATATGTCAGTCAACAGGGTTGCACAATTACTATCCATCGGAATACCTATATGCTGTTGTTTCATTGTGTTTCCAAATTTCACATAAATATTTTAAATGAGAAATTCAAGCATCCCATGATTGATATCCCTTGTATGTAGTAGAGCTAAAGATTGCTTCATGACTTCTGACATTAAAATAAGTTTCTTGAACGCTGAATACTATCAGTGAGATTTGACGGTCAATAAAGTCCTGATTAGGGATTGTAGTATAGAAAGTCTAGAAATCCTGTGTGGATATATGTCTGTACGGTATGTGATTTTTAACATCAAGTTCTTTCGTAAGACATTTTGATTTCTTCAATATCTGCTTACATTCAACGCCAGCGTTTTTAGATATAGTGGCGCAATACCTTTCCCAAAATGCTTTTACCTTCTGAAGGGCCCTCATCAACAGGGTTGGAAGAAGCTTGGTCATGCAGCTTCTATAATCAGCCATGCTTCCAGCTTTCAGTCATGGAAGAGCTCTACATCTTTCTCTAAAGGTACAATTTCGCGTTTTGTACGTGACCAAGAGCTCTGTGTTCAACAGATATGAAATACAATTTAGTTTCATATTTGCATGTGTAAAGGACTAGATAAAGTAGATCTGCCACCGAATCGATCATTTAATAAGTCCATGGACCTAGTTCCTAATGGATTGTTCGTGACCATTCATCCTAAGATGGATTCTTTGGGTGGTCTTGCCAAAATACTGTTGACCATCTACCTCGTATAATCCGTGGCGTGTCCTACTTCTCCTCCTACTCCGCTTTACTCACTGCACAGCGGGTCGCATAGGTGTGGCACGGGAATAGGTGTGGCGCGGGACAGGGCGGGGCGAGAGACCTGGGGTTTCACTATCTGAGATTCCATGGGCCAGGCTTGCACCCTACAGTAGCGGGTCGCATAGGTGTAGCACGGGATAGGGTGGGGCAAGAGTATGCCGGGGGTACTGGAATACTAGTACTTATAAATGAGGCAGTGAAGGATTTATCCACCTTCACTGGATTTGAAGGAAACTACAGATAGCCCTACAGGCACATCATATTTAGAGCTATATCTCTATAAAAATGAAGCGGGCATTCTCTCTCGTCGACTTGATGACTTGATGACAAAAGAGATGATTACAATTTCGACATCGTAAACTATCCCTTTCTGGACAGTAATATTCCAGTGGGACCTGCATATGGCGTATACATATCTTGCCTAGTAGCATTTGCTAGATCCTGAGTTAAATGTGACGATTTTAGTCAACGTCACAAAACATTGTTGTAGAAACTTGCAATGCTATACCCCCAAGCGCCTCCACTCATAGTTTCTCAATTTTGGGGATACATATCTATATGCTGATAGCAAAATACATGGATGAGCGTAGCGTGCAAGATAGATGGCGTTACGTTTCGTAACTTGTGTCCAATTCCATTTAACCCGGGACTAGGGACCGTATGAACCCATGTACTTCAAGATCCTCATGGTGCTCATATGAACAACCACAATCAAAGCGTGAAGTCACAAAACATTGTTGCAGAAACTTATAGAACAGGGCTATTCCACCAAACGTCTCCACAAGCAGAATCCAGATGTAAATGGTTTTAAATTACAAGCGTCTGATCCGTCACTCATTATTCAGTCATCGTCCATGAAAGAATCTCCGCGTCCATAATCCAAAGACCTATTCCATATTCCAGCATTAGTACCAAATTAAAAAAACACAAACATACTTAAACATGGGCGAGTTTCCAATATTTTTTTTTCAAACCGGAAATATGCTGATATATTTACCTCATAGGAAGAAAGCGAAGCGACCCTATTGGCAGCAGTAGACGAGATATGTTGGTGCGCATAAAGAAAGTAACATACAGTCGACGTATATTGCAATACACACTTTATTATTCAACTAGTTACACTACAACATTTCCACACATCATTACGAACGCATTTTTGAATTGAATACATTTTTCATACATGATATATACATGTAAAATTATGTTGGATATTCACAATTACTTTTATTCAATAATAATAATAATAATAATTTCAATCATATTTTCGACTCTCCACTGTCCGAAGCGTAATCCCTTCCTCTGAATTTCTCGAGTGAATCGTTTCTCTGTTGGATACTCCATTTGATCGCTTCTTCATAGTTAATATCGTTTTCACTTTGAAGCTGTCTGGCTGTCTTCAAAATTTCGTTATGAGTATAATCAGTTTCATCTCATTGATAGCCTGATCGTAAAATTGTTGAAGTAATCTATATGCTGTAATTGGAATATAGTCCTTCTTTCTCATTTCACCCGATTCATCGCCATCGTAACCCCGTATTTGCCATATTCCTCCTTTCTGTAGAAATCTTTAAACGTCTGTCTTCAGGCATGACATATCTCTTTGTATTACTAGGCTGGTCTATCTCTCTACGATGAATGCCGTCTCCATCATCACCTAGTGAAGAGTATTTACCTCCGTCGATCAGACGGAGGTCTAGGAGCGCAACGTGATATCTCCCGCCAAATAATTGTCATATGGGGAACCCACGACTCGTGTGATTTCCAATAGGGATTGCTATGGTTCGACGAAATTTTGAAAAGTTTCTGGACACAATTGAATGCTTACGTCACAAAAGGTGTGTATCCTTTGCAGTGCTTCCACCGGGTCTCTTAATTCGAGGGTACTAAATTCGCGCGTGTACTTATAGCTTCGCGCTGGTACAGATGGCCGGTATGCGACGAAGACAAACCTGCGCTTTCATAAAAAGTAAATTTTCACGAAAGAAAAACTCGCATTCCGGATAGTATAATTGGAAACTTTCACGAGAATCTCTGAATCGGCAAAAAGATAAAGGACGAGTGTCATTCACCAGGATGCGAGTCGGAAGTGAGAAGTCAAATTCAAAGTCAGAGGTCAAAAACGTAAAACTCCGAAGAACTCTCTCGGCTTTTTCTTTTCTTTTTTTTTTAGTTGGGGGGGTGAGGGTTGGGGAGATAGCGACTGAAAAAATATATCTTCCCATGCTTCAATCGTTATCTGTGAATCCGATCAACAACCTAGCCGGATAATCTGTCAAAAATTATCCGTCGTCTGGGTAAGGTTGAAGGGTCATCGGAAGCTCGGACTGTGATACAGGCAAAAACTGTTGTTGTTGTAGTCTGGAAAAATAACTCTGCCTCACGAGGCGCTCTCTCGGCTTTTTCTTTTCCTTTTTTTTGAAGATGGGCGGCGGGGGGGGGGGGGATAGCGACTGGAAAAATATATCTTCCCATGATACTTCAATCGTGATCTCATGAATTCCACGGAAAAGCGGACATTGCTAAGCAGCCCTTTTTCGCATAAAATTCACTCCACATTCTGTCGTAGACCCTATATTAGCATGCTGTTTGTTCTACATGTATTCGCTTCCTATGATCTCCGGGAACACGCCAATAATAGAGAAGATGTGTTTTAATAGCGAAATATTTTTCCCGCAATTTTTGAACATGAAGAACTCGGGAAATTCTAAATTGTCAAAGAAGAAAAATTGCATTTTACTGAAAACTATACTATTTTGAAACATCTGCAGAAAAGATATGCATGTGGCGGGAGCTGTATACAGTGTTTGGGGGAGTTCCGAATCACGGGGAGTTGCGGATCACTTTCCTAATTAATGCCTGATATTTCTTGAAGTAAAGTATCTGATTAAAACTTTTTAGGTTTATTGGAACGTCTGTTTCCGTGGACTGAAATGAATGTCAAACAACGGACCT
>JAVTVY010045750.1:0-20228 GCA_036873755.1 Hanleya hanleyi | reverse complement strand
TCCATTTGAAAGAAAACTACTATTTTCTTGTGTTTGACTATTGTCGATTTCAGTGTGGGAGATGTGAGCTCTCGACTTGTTTCAAGGTCACCTAGTTACCAAGAGTTCAGCCCATTTTAGTTTATCATTCAATATAAGATGTGATGTAACATTCTCAGAAGCATAAAATCGTAGACCTTTCTCTGGACTGCTAGCTACCAATTCGGATCAAGGCCATTAACAATCTAGAAATTCAGACCAGTGTAATTCCAGATATACGGGCGTATATTGAAGCCCCTTGGGCTCTTGTTTTACATAGAATCATGAGTGAGAAGATTATTTTAGTGTTACTCAAGCACCATACAGCCTGCATGGTCACACTTTCATCTCCTGGTCATCAACCTCATATATTCTGAAAGATTAAATGATCATAGACTGGTAGAGTTAAAGATCTCATCAGTCCTAAAGAATAACTTTTTTGACAAACTGATGATCTAATACAGATTTAAACTACATTTAGATGATAGATTACACTTGTCTCAATGATGAAATCCACCATGAAAATATATTCTTGCTATTCTCCCCCTGACTGATGAGGATCTGGAATTGAGATCGCTGATGGATTTTCAGGAAAGGTTTCCTTATTTCTTCTTGCACAGAAAAATATGAGGGAACAGCAAGATAAATCTTCTTAGTTCAGCAGTTTTGAGAACGATAAATTTAAATTTCATTTATTTTTGCAGTCCATGTACAAGTTCTACTCACAGACATAATGGTTAACACTATCAGAATACCCACCATGAAGCTCACAAGTGTCTTCAACCTGAGAATGCACTGAACCTGCAAGAAAATGATATTTATTTAAGGCAACAGTATCTCTTTCTAGATTCAAGGCATGAAATGTTCAGAATTTCAGTCCTGGTCGAGACTGTTTACTACTCAATTTTATGTGAGATCCAAATAATATATTCACAAATTAGTAAGCATGGTAAGTAGGCCTACTGGATAATTGCCATGGCAGATTAACTTTAGGCCATCCATAATAATAGTTGTAACTAAGGTTCAATAATAGACATTAATCTGATGTCATCACTGCACTGCATTGTGGGAATCAGAAGTATAAATTAACCATCTTTGGACTACACAGGTGGAAACTGTAATTCAGTTGGCATGGATACACAATGCATCATGGGATAGAAAGAAGGATAAAATGTCATCAGGTTTTCTGGATATTGGTGAGTAGGTAGGTTGGAAGGCATTTTTATTTTATTTTATAATTTATCATTATCAAATGTGATTTTGACAAAACATTTATAAAACAAGATTTGAAATTGGTTATAGGTTATGCATATGTAGATTTATTGGTATCTACTTATTTATAACTGAAAAAGTCATCATAACATTAATTTTTGAAAATTTTAAACAGATCACTACTGGAATCCTTTATATTTCAAATAATAAAAAAAAGCGGCTACCCAAAAATTGCTAAATATTTTTTGTAGGATGGTTACATCAAACACAGATCTTATATAACAATGGCCCTACTCTGGTGAAGATGTAATCAGATCTACATATTGCCAGTTCATGGCATAACTAAAAATTTGCTTGTGACATTGTCCAGACATGCCTTATTTTATTTCTTGTTCTCAGTGACTGGATCATGTCAGAATATTTCCAACATTATGTTTCTGACCAGATTGCATTATCCTGGGTGGCAGGTCATGACAGTCATTACAGGAACTCATTCGTGATATTTGTGACATTATGCTTATGTATTTGGATATAGACTGGTTGCCTCCCCTGTATATCCGCACAGAAGACAGGTTCATGACCAGCATCGTTGATTCAAAATTCTGTCTGGATATAGACTCATTCTACACATTTCAGAATGTATCGTGTCCCAATAAACACTCCTGACCTGGAGAATGAACAGGCAGCGAAACGAATGCTGGCATAACCGGTCTACTGTATGGGCATACAGGGGAGGTAACCCCTGTATGGGCATACAGGGGAGTAACCCTGATTTGGATTCTCCATTCTCGGGACAGATGTCTGTCTTGCCTAATATACGCTAGGAGATTATACGAGAAGTTCAGTTGTTTGCTTTTCTTCTAATTTGATGGCTCACGTACACCAGAAGGGCATGATATCACTATATATATTGTTTGCTATTTTCTTCTGTTGCACACATAAAAATCTCCAAATCCATAATCTATCAGTATCAGGTCTCTTCAAAATGTACATGTAGACATTTGCTGATTGAAATGGGTTATGTTCACCCTACTGAATCGACGAGTATGATTATAGGTGAAAACCGCCGGTCACGTGTCAAATCACAGTCAATGGTAGGTTTTTCGGTGCTTTCGTTATCAAGCGTGGGCGTGTGTCTGACCAGACGACAGTGATCACAGCCGAAAATGAACGATTTTCAGCATATCGATGACAGGTATGGTTACTGGTGTCCAGTCATTTTTTGAAGGAGAGATATCGTACTATATTGTCACCAAATGTAGGGTTATTACTATTTCAAGTTAACAAAAATTTTAAACATTTTTGCGGCGAAAGGTGTTTTTAGGTGTTGGTAGACAGTCCATGGTAGGTATTAGCATCGAATTATAGTGTGAGGAAATGAGCACAAAATGAACACGTGGGAACTTAATATCTGCCTCATGTATCACTGGACTCATTCATCTCTCGATTCCTTCCACTTGTGTGTGTTTAAGAGGAATATGAACCATTAATAGTTTATTCTCTGTCTGTCTCATATTACGACAGTCCATTGTATCATCATCGGATCGATCGACAGTCCATGGTAGGTCAAAATACGGTCAGTCCGAACTGACGTGAACCGTGTAACCTTGGCCAATGATTCGCCAAATGGACTGTTGCCAGGATAAATGGTAGCTTCATGATAACATTGCAGCTGTTATGCGGCTTCAATGTGAAGTGATCCAACCTACAGTTCATGGTCGCATGACAAATGGACTGGTGCATTCACCTATAATCATACTCGTCGATTCAGTAGGGTGATGTTTACACAATATATAAACAACTCCTCTTTACATGCTTAATTCACACATCTCAGTAGTGCAGCTGCCCATGCATATTCTCCATTTGGTCAGCATACAAGTACAATTCGATTCTGAAAGTAAACAGAAATATTTTAGATAAATTGGGAAACGGGTAATAAGTACATGTATTCCTTTCCTTTGAAATAATACCAGATTTTAAAATAAAGAAAAAACTTTCTTTTTCAGTCAGAATAGCAATCATCTCATAATATTGCTCAACAATGTTCAAGCAAGAAATTTCCAGTAATAGAATGATTGAATTAAATGCCTTTTCAATCAAAATAGCAATCATTTCATACCATCATGACTATTGCTGATCAACAATGTTCAAGCACTAAATTTCAGATATAAATGGTATGATATAACTGAACTGATATGTAACTAAATTCCATAAAATTTGAATACAGGAAATATATGGCAATCTAGGAACATAAATCCATATTCTACATTTGGCTAAAGATATAAAAGTCCCTTTCATGAACTTAATACATATGTACCGATACTGAAACCTATAATTATTAGTCTCTGTAGGCCTGCATAAAATCCGCCTTTTGCACTTCAAATTCTTAGACAAAGGATTCACGCCAACAGGTACACTGATGCGTGACTCCCGCATAAATTTGTGGTTCACATTAGTCCTCTATTCTTATGGCTTCATTTTTTATCAGTGGTATATGAATGGACTATTTTTGACTTGCAGTTGCAAAAGGTATCCTCAATGTATTAAATCATAATGGTCATAATACATTTCTTGGAATGGATATTTGATGCATATTTACACCATCAATAGTTAAAAATCTGCCCTATGCTGTAGATAACGAATTACAAATGTACGCCGGGAGTCGTGCAGGTGCGAATCTATCCTACCTATATGTATCAAAGTGTAAACTTTTTATATGATTAGTAAAATAGCATCATCAGCATGGTGGACAAAGTTTTGTCTTGCAGTGAAGTCACCAGCCTACACCCATGTCATTACTATAGGCATGGTTCAGCTACATGTAACTTCTTTTAGGAAGGGGGTTGGGTGTACTTCGACTTTGGTCATTTTTGGGGAACTTTTTCAGGAAACAAAATTATATAAAATATATCTTTTTAATATCTGAAAATAGTAAGGGGTGGAGGAGGGGGGGGGGGTATGTCCAGAGAGGAATATATCAACAAGGAATATGTCCAGGAAGGAATATGGAGAGGGAGAGAATAATGGGGGGGGGGGGATGTCATTCAAGCATCAGACTTGCGCTGAAAACGTGTGAATCTCCGGCTGCTAAGCTCGACGTTAGGACGAGTTGTGTGTGCATGGGCGGGGAGGGGAGGGGGTACAAATTATACAATGGCTGACAGCCTTTCTTCTATTATTTGGATGTTGGCTTGCGCTTAAACCGACTCTCTGCTATAAATTTTAGAGTGATGGAATTATTTACCTGGTCCTGCCTGTCATAGCGGGTGGAATATTCGCCGTATACGGAAAATCGGCAGAGGCAGGTGCTTCTTGATGTTGTTGTTGTGCCGATTGCGTTCGTTATCTGTTCCCGAGTTTCAATGCCTTTGACTTTGTAGATCGGGATGTTCTCTCTTTTGGATTGTTGAGCTTGATATCTCGAGCGCATGGCTCAAGTCTTTGAATCAGCATACCCAGAACCGACATCGGACTTCCAAAATATGAAATAAATCGGTTTGACTGAGCTGAAGATATGGTGAGTGTTTTTTTCTGTCAGCCAGTTCAAGGGCCGTAACTCGTAATTCACTCCATCCCCAAAAAAATCTCAATTTGAAAGCGGACGCGCACGTAACTCCAAACTGACGACCTTCTTTACCTCCGATTAACAAAGAGTTCTTTTTATTTTCCTAAATTTTTAATGTTACAATATTTGTCCATTTTAAAATGGTACAATGATGGTACAATATACCTAGGATGGCTATTCTTACCCTCAAACAAACGAGAGCCAATGTAGGACCGACACTGGAACAATCCAAACCGTATACATTATGGACCGACAGCCGTCGCCAATGATGTACCAATATATAATGTTACATCGTCGGCAACATCAAATGGTACCATGATGGTCCAACATAAATTGTTACATTGCTGTAACACTCAGTGGTACACGAATGTTCCACTTTATATCGGTGTCATATAGTGGGGAAAACGCGTGTGTAGACAGAAGTACATATACCAAGCATATGTAACAAAACTATTGCTTTATATATCTCACATTCATGTGTATTCCCACACAGATCTACACCACGTGTGAACTTGGAGATTGCTCCAGCATAATGTAGAGCATCTACGGGGTAGTTTGAGCATCTTTGTTTTTAGATATCAAATTTCGAAACTAGATCTCTATGTTCTAGAATTTTGATGCGTTTCTAGAAATAAGAAATATTTTCTAGCACTTTCAGAAGGCATAAGTGGTATTATATATTTTACTGTCCAGGATAATTACCCTAAATTTGCATGTGACGAAAGCTTACATATTGATCTTCTATATTTAATTTAGAATTAATTGTTTTGAATCCTTCAAATTATTTTGGGACATGAAATGTCATTTTCTTGTTTAAGAACAATAATCTGTCCATGGGGTGACAATTTGTTTGTCCTAAATTTTAAGGGTTTTCTAAGAAAAATATTCTCACCCATGGAGAGATTTTGTTAAGCAACAGAAGTACATTTTAAAATATTCCAAAGAAATCAGAACTAATGATTCTATATTAAATATTGAAGGAGAATATGCAAGCTATCACCACAAGGAATTTATGGGTAATTATGTTAGGTATGTTAGGAACTCAATAACCTCATATTTCCCATCCCATTCCAATCGCCATAGCCCTGCAGACGTAGATTATATACAACGATTTTAAATTTGAGGACCACAACGCGCATGCGTGACAAAGCTATATCGTATGTAGGCAATATGCAATCTCTCATTCCTCGTCTGTATCCATGATCTCACGAAAGAGACAATTAATTAAATTGAATAGTGACGTTGCAATGACGTCATCAAGACGGAATTGTGCTTATATATTCAGCAGCGGAGAATCTGATAAATGACAAACGGAAATTCATGATACAGTGTAATAAATATTTCATTGACCAGCTACGTGTAGTTGCATAACAGCATTTCAACACATCACTGTAGATTAATGGTATTCCGCATACTTCCATATATAATATATACATGTAAAATTACTTAGTTTATTCTTAACATTATATTTTATTCAACAGTTTCAACTCATCGAATAACATGTGCGCATCACATTACACTTAGTCTGCTCTGGCCCTTTCTCATATAGTCTATATCTTATAAAGTTTGTATTTTGAATATTGCTGGTTTTTGTCGATATCTAGGCAATAATCTTTCCGATCGGTTTCCGAAGATCTCTGGCCTTATCCTAACGAATTGCATCCCCTGTCCAGACTTTAACATACCCACTTGTGTTTGGCAAGGGGTCGCATGATCTCATGTACTTCACGATCCTCATTGTGTTCATATGAACAGTCACAATCAAAGCGTGATTGAGATCACCATTCTCTAGACGACGACTTTACTACGAATATCATATGGATTTAAAATACTGATCAGCGATACGGATATGGTATTTTTGGAACATCATGATGTCTTGCGGGCACCACTGAAATTAACTGTTGACCGCTTCTCTCTTCCAGAATACTAGCCTATGTTTATGTATATTATGATTTTTTTTTTAATTTGGGGCTAATACTATTATATGGAATATGGAATAGGTTTCTGGATTGTGGACGCGGAGATTCTTTAATGGACTAATTACGAATGGCGGATCAGACGCTTGTAATTTTATTGTGAGAATTGTGTACATGATCAATAAAAATACATACTATTTAAAAGTATTTCTCCATGATTACAAAAATGTGAATATATCGTTCTCGAGACTGGCAAGTCTGACGTTATCTCAGTTTTGAATACACATAAAATGAGCCTCCATTTTCATAAGTTATTTTTCGAGAATTTCAAAATTTCTAATTCAATTGATGATTTTACCGATAATCAACAAAATAAAATAGCTTATTTTTTCGGATTTCGGCCTACATCTTTTTTTGCCGAAAGGATCTCGTACGATAAGATGGACAAACGGCCCCGGCGAGCAGTTCATTCACAGCGGATCACGTGACTCAAGTGGAATTGAATGGATTCGGGTTGACCACCGAGAGCGCGGTTTGCAAGGCCAAGCATATTTAACTGATGGTTTTACACTCTTTTCCCTCTTATTAAATTGATGCTGTTATATGATATCTTCGTGCAATCCTTGTTACGTTAATGCCGTTAATTGCATAAATAAAAAGATGAATACGGAAATTAAATGAATAGATTTTACTCGCCACTCGCTGAATTGAGTGTCCGCAAGTCTCATTTCTTTAACAGAACCAACGACAACTCTCGTAGGGTCATTTTTGTTTTGGCGTGTGCAACATACTGTAAATATACCGTCATGTGCGGTAGGTGACAAGCATCCTATATGGCGTTCGACTGACAACCACGCACAATGTGATGAACAAGGGTAATCAGCAATGTTTAAAGTTCCGAATGTATATGCTCTTAGTTCATCGAGCTCATAGTAACTGTTGCACGACCAGTTTCATTAGACCTAAAGGTCCTTCTTGGTTTACGCTGATCACCAGCTGCACATGCGCCACGTCTTTACTGGTGGTAGAACTGTTGTCGGTAAGGATTAAAATAGATGTGCTATGGCTGTAAACTGCATTTGTCTATTTACCCATTATGATTGGTCAACAGATAATTTTCTCATTTGGCCTTGATTTCGTCTACTGGCCTGGCAAGAAGGAATGATAATGGCAAGACCATTGTTGATATCGCATACATCCCAAAGGGTAGTAAATATTCTTCATCATGGACATATATATTTTTATATATTTATGTACGAATTCAACGCACAGATCTAGTTCCCTGAGATCGCTTTTGATACGACTAAATACTAAGTTGATCAAATAATTACACCTTATATAAGATAGACGAGTTTTGATTGGTTCTTAGCCGGGGCATTTACGGCAAATTCTCATCCACAAGTCATTCTCACGCGACTGTCAGGGGCAGCGGGAAATTTGCCTTCCGTTGCCTTGGCAGCGGGGTATTTGCCTAAAAGTATTTGCCGAATTATCCCGCCGCCGAATTATCTCCCCTGATGTCTTGTTTGTAAACAAACATGGCAGCGCCCACGGGCGACAGATTTGGAGCGTTTGCTGGCGATGAGATCGACTCATTTCTGAGTAGCAATAATCCTAGAAACACAGAAAAGTCGACTAAATTTGCTGTGAAACTATTGAAGGACTACTGTACAGCAAAAGGCAGAGCCATAGACTTTGAAATTCTCCCGGCAAACGAACTTAGTGTGCTACTCAAAGAATTCTACGTGAATTTACGCCGACATAATGGTGACTATTACAGCAAAAGCAGCTTCCTTGTTATACGCCAGTCCTTTAGGATATGCGGTGTAATTATACAGATATACCAGGCTTCGGGGGTGTATTTGCGATATATCCCGGTCTCGACCATGGCAAATTTCCCTCGCTAACGCTCGGGAAATTTTCTATGGTCTTGACCGAGATATATCGCAAATACACCCCCGAAGCCTGGTATATCTGTATATAAGTCCAGATATTGTTGTGTGCAATTCCCTAATCACGCGGGCAAAGCTAGCACGGGAAGATATAGACCATTTTCACTCATTATTCTACTAACAAATATTTAATATATATTGTAATCATGGTGAAAAATCGAAAAATGCATAAAACTATTAAAACATTTTGGACGAATATTTTGAGATTCGAACCAGCAGATCATCAATCAAAACGATAACTTTTCTCGCGATTCTGTCCATTCGGCCAGCTCATACTCGTACATAGAACATTGCTCCAATTATCGTATTTGAAGTTGAACACCAAATGACCAAAAAACAATATTCCATAAAGTTTCATTTTTTATATGAAGATAAACGATAACCAAAACGTGCTTTATTGTTGAACAACTCGGGATTCAAAAGAGGACTGTTATGTGTGAATATTTTTGTGGTTATAGTTTATCTTATATATTTACAGGTAGGCAAACCATGTTTTTTCAACCCAAAACTGTCAATTCCACACAAACCTACAACTTTGGAGAGCTCTTGTTAGAAAACCATGGCACTCAAGCTCTCAATATTTCAATGAGAGTTTAAAAAAATGTCATAGTTTATGCTAATCGAGACGAGCATTTCATATTTTAAGTTTCATTTTTCATCTACAATCGTACCTCACCTGGGGCGGTTTGTCCACCTTAACGTACCAGGTCCTTTATGTTTATTTAATTGTACATAATTTGATAAAATGCCATGGTCACACTTTAAACATATCATTATTCCAGCTGCCAGAACATCATTTGAAATACTGAGGACTGCTGTTTTCTTGAGCTAGTCCAAAACAATCATGCCAAGGAATGTGGTGTGTTTTAGCGAGTAGTTGGCCGCATGAGATGCGGGTTGAGTGCCAAAAATAAAATCTCACGTATGACAGAAAATATTCGATTGACATAAAGTATAACGACCTGTTGTCTGATCAGAAGGCATTTATTCTCAAATAATGGGTCATAAACTATAGCGCATTTGTGCAAAATTCACGTTTTATATGTAATGATCGTTGGTTCAACAGTTTTGTCGACCAAAGCTGGTTCTAATCGATCTTAATATGTTTACAGAGAAATATAGAAGATATTTTCACCCCTTTTGCACGCATATACTGCCATACTTCGTGGCCCTATTATTTGAGAATTATAGAACAGAATGACTTGTGCATACAATAAAATGTTTATATACAATAAAATGTTGTTCTTTATCAGTGACCAAAAGCCCATCTCTCGATAACATTCCCAGTGTGGTCCGGTTATTTTATCGCTAAGATTTAGCCAAAATAATCACTCCTGGAGGAAGAATCGATAAATTACTTATAATAATTTTTATTTCGGGAATTTTGACCCACAAGGTGCAAGTTTGTTTTTTCCACTCCCAAAACGTCAGTAGTATACAAAGGCTAAATTGGCGTAATAGCGCCTCACTGCGCATGCGCAGAACCTTGTGTGACGTCATAAGTGTGTTTGTGCGCATGCGTGATGTGTGGGAGGTGGGTACAAGATGGCCGCGAGTGTCATGTGTGGGAGGTGGGTACAAGATGGCCGCGAGTGTGAGTGAGTGCAAGATGTGGGAGGTGGGTACAAGATGGCCGCGAGTGTCATGATGTGGGAGGTGGGTACAAGATGGCCGCCAGTGTCATGATGTGGGAGGTGGGTACAAGATGGCCGCCAGTGTGAGTGAGATGTGGGAGGTGGGTACAAGATGGCCGCCAGTGAGTGGAAGATGTGGGAGGTGGGTACAAGATGGCCGCCAGTGTGAGTGAGATGTGGGAGGTGGGTACAAGATGGCCGCCAGTGTGAGTGACATGTGGGAGGTGGGTACAAGATGGCCGCCAGTGTGAGTGAAAGATGTGGGAGGTGGGTACAAGATGGCCGCCAGTGAGTGGAAGATGTGGGAGGTGGGTACAAGATGGCCGCCAGTGTGATTTGGTGGGAGGTGGGTACAAGATGGCCGCCAGTGTCAGTGAGATGTGGGAGGTGGGTACAAGATGGCCGCGAGTAGTAAAATGTATAAAAGGAGTCGATTTTTAGGGAAAGGGTGTATTCAATCTGACTTACCTGACCTGACTTGATCAGCCAGCCAGCCAGCCAGCCAGCCCTCCTACCTGCCTAGCCGCTTGTATGAGACGAAAAGCATGAGACGTGGAGAAGATTTTCCCTTTGACCCAGCAGTACCTCCGGATCTTAGTGTTCATTCTTTTGTTCCCTAGTTCCAATACGTGTATTTTCATACCTTTAGGCCGTCGCGCATGCGCAGCATCACCCTAATTCAACCTTCCACCCAGTCCATTAGATAGCCCTTCAACCTTATCAAAAGTATCACAAAAAGTATCACGTCACTATGAATATCTAGCTGAGATTTCTCTTCTATATCTCCCCATTATAACCTTATCAAAAGTATCACGTACCAATGAATATCTAGCAGAAAAAAAATTTTTGGCTATCCCCAGCTCCAAAAAGGCTATTTTTATACCCCTTCACTGCCGCGCATGCGCAGAAGGGTGATAGTTCAATCCCATACCCAGTGCATCAGATGCCCCTTCACCTAAGCTTCAATTTGATACCTCACTCGACCCCATTGGTCCATTAGGGGCTTCCCTAGATTGGCTATTCCATCAACCTTCCCTCCTCCCGACCCCGCCCCCTTTTTCCCTGCCTTGTTTTCAATATTTAATTGTTAAAAAACATAGAAAATGAAAAAGTTTTTTTTGGGTTCCATTTTAATCTTTTTTTCCTTGTTTTTAAAATAAAAAAAAAATTTTGGCCATGCCATCAACCTTCCCTCCCCCTTGTCCCCCCCTTCCAATTCCCCTTTTTCCGTTTTTTCAATATTTAATTGTTAAAAAATTGAAAAAATTGAATTTTTTTTTCTTTGGGGATAACAATGATGGGGTCTGATGTTAATTTTTGTGCTTTTTAGAAGTTTCCTATTCCGGGGAAGATGGTTGGCCCTGAAAAGGGCCGTTAGTGTTACACCACCACACTTACGCACGGTAGATTTTCTTTATCCCTCCTACATGTTTCCGGCAAATTGGACATTTTATTTTGAGATGGTTCTCGCCGGCCTCAGTGCAATGGCACATGTCTCCTACACACGTCAGTGTCACCCAACAACCCGCACATAGGCATAAATGACCGCATGGCAAAACAGCAAACTCGCTTTCGTCATCTGTACATATGCTACAGCGTGATATTTTCTGCTCTTTATCCAGTTGTTTGTTTTGTCTGTGAATCTCCTCGTCCATTTTAATCAGGTCTTCTTTCAGTCCATTAATCAAGTTGTTCAGGCGAGTTATCTGGGCTTCACACCCAGAGCATTGTTGTGGCGGAGTTTCGGCGGTAGTTGAAATCATTGGAATTTCACCAGGCGTTGTCGTTGGCCCACGTCTACTATTTAACCATGGCAGTTCATCTTGTAGTTCCTCATCAGTTGTGTCATCATCGGGTTCTTGTATGGTCTCCATCGTGCTTATTTCTTCGTCATGTGCATCCCTTAGTCTTTCCAATTGTGCATTTTCTTCGACAGTTCGCCGGAGTTGTTCTAATTCTTCTGTACTGCGTGTTAAGATGGTTGTTTCGTCTTCCAATTCCCTTTGAAAACTGGTGGTTACCATCATTCCATCATTTTCCTGAACGTTAACCAGCTCTCTGTGTTCTGTAGCGGCATTTCTCGGGTCCCTAGCGGGGTGATGTGTAAACAGCGCACGTCTTGTTGAATTCATGATTGTATGGGTGAATAAATGTCACAATATACACGTATTTATACTTTTAGTGGGCTGTGGGAGGTGGGTACAACATGTCCGCCAAGTGTCAGTGAGTGTAAGATGTGGGAGGTGGGACAACATGGCCGCCAGTGTCAGTGAGTGCAAGCTGTGGGAGGTGGGTACAACATGGCCGCCAGTGTCAGTGAGTGCAAGCTGTGGGAGGTGGGTACAACATGGCCGCCAAGTGTCAGTGAGTACAAGATATGCATGGCCGCCAAGTGTGAGTGAGTGCAAGCTATGCTCACTGTATATGAGTGTGCTTTGTTATCATTGTTCAAGCATAAAAATTTCCTAGTTTTATTTCGAATCATCAGATTTTAGTGCATAATATTGCTGAAATAATGCCAACAGAAAACTCAGAGTCAATTTAAATATTTATTTGTATTGAGAAAATTATAAGAATTTCGAAGAGAAAAGAGCCGAGATAATGTCTGTCTGTCCTGGAAATCAGCTGATCAGCAATAAATCGACATCTCCGTGACCTTCAACGAGATTTTGACATTAGGTTTTACCCGCTTTTATCACAAATCATTATAAAGAAATTGTCACACCCGGTGAACCCCTGAAACCCACATCCTACCTGAGAGTTTGGTAAGATATTCCATTCATTCGTTCCCGTGGAGTAGAATTTCATCCACCAGCTTTCACTGTTGTGGTGCGGGAGCGGTAGTTTTGCACTGATGAAAACGAATGTCGTCCTCTCTCACGAAACCAAACACAAAAATTGACAAATTATACGGACTGCCACGATAAGCGAATGTATGCAACAAAATAGCGTTCCGTACTGCAGATGTCCGATAAAATCCCTCCAGTCAAGGGAGGCGTGTTACAGAATGTTGATTCCACAAAACCTGTTCGGTGGCCTACATCATCGTTCAATCGCTGCACATAAAGGCTGCGTTCAGCTCACCAGAACTGTCTACACTTCGAAATCTGTGAAAGAATATCAATTTTCACGTTTCCTGTCTGATATCACACAAATTTACGCGTCCGCTCGAACACAACACAGCACACTCTCTCGATTACAGTCTACGGGTATACATGCAGGCGATGCATGATGCAGATCACATTATTCATCTCAGCGGACACCGAAAGGAACAAAGTTCCGTTATAAACTGCGACAGAGAATGTTCCCCAGCTCAGAAAACAACACAATGATCAGTGAAATCGTCCTTCGTATGCAGGACGCTAACAAAACGCTAACAAAATGGCTACTGAAGACCAAAATTTGCCCGGATAATCGCGTCGTTCAAATCACAGCGCCATCTATACGCTTTGGTGCAAGGGAGACAACTCGGACTAGACCAATTCGAAGATCATGTCCGCTATATTTGGCCTGTATGGGTATAGGGGTGGTCGGGTTTTTTTTATGGCTTTTACTATGAGCTATGAGGTTGATCATGTAGAATACGATGGAAAAAAATTTGAAAGTACCGCGTAGGCTTGTATATAGATCCATATAGACCCATATACACTCATATACTGTATAAATCCATACGGGGTGGACATGTTGGAGTCTAGGTGGAGCACTAGTGGCCCGATGGGGTAGAGTGAGGTCTTATTTTAAAGCTCTCGAGGAAATAAATAAATAAATAAATAAATCAAAAAAATCGACGAGTAGTAGACGAAGGGAAAATTGGCAAGTACTGACCATGCCCCAGAATACTTCATAGGCATATCACGGCCTTAAGGCCTATGTAAGATGTAATCTACTTCACAGTTTAGTAGTATAAAAAGCGCAAGTCCTATTCACCTTGACCCTTGCAAAGAAATAAAATCGGCTCTATTTTACAGGAGTATATACGCAGCTGACGTGGGTTGTGACGTCACTTCCGGGTTTTCACTTTCGAACATAGAAGAGTTCCAATTTTTTCCCTTAGACGTCCGTATGTTCATCCTCCAAACCCACAAGAGTTCCAATGTTCAACCGCCTGGGTGTTTTCCCGCCCCAGCGCCCCGCAGCGCGTGCGCGCGCGCGCGTCATCTCGCGTCATCCCCGGCAGTGCGCGCGCGGACGCGGGTCAAAAGGTCAAAGGGTCACCTCCAGGTCAGACGGTCCAATGTCCAATGAGACAATGTTGCGGCATCGCTATAGTGAGAGCTTGAGCACAAAAAAAGGGGGATTCTAGATGAACCTGGGAAAGATGGGCAGTTCCATTTGGACCAATCAGCGGTCGAGAAAAAGAGCCAATCAGCGGTCGAGAAAAAGAACCAATCAGCGGTCGAACAATCAGCCAATCGAATTGGGGTATTCACGGTGTGCTTTCGCTGACGTCCGCGCCTACATCTGGGTTCTTGTACACGCGGGTAATGTTTTTCTGGACATGGATGGGTTACCTTTGGCTCCATTCTAGGCCACTGATTGACTAATACGGTGTTCAAAGCCACTTTCATGCATTATGCTCATAGAATGTATAGTCATAATCTATACGTGTTGGACGAGTCTCTTCACTCACCGTATACACGTACCTCAATGAAATGCCCGCTCCAAACCTAGACCAAAGACACGTACTTGGTCTGTAGGCTGATTTCATTGGCTCTCTATTTTTTACTATAGTGCTCTTGCATTCTAACCTTGATGGGTTACCTAGAACTTATAGTCATCAACATAATCTATACGTGTTGGACGAGTCTTTTCACTCACCGTATACACGTACCTCAATGAAATGCCCGCTCCAAACCTAGACCAAAGACACGTACTTGGTCTGTAGGCTGATTTCATTGGCTCTCTATTTTTACTATAGTGCTCTTGCATTCTAACCTTGATGGGTTACCTAGAACTTATAGTCATCAACATAATCTATACGTGTTGGACGAGTCTCTTCACTCACCGTATACACGTACCTCAATGAAATGCCCGCTCCAAACCTAGACCAAAGACACGTACTTGGTCTGTAGGCTGATTTCATTGGCTCTCTATTTTTTACTATAGTGCTCTTGCATTCTAAACTTGATGGGTTACATTTTGGCCCCATCCTACACCACTGATTTCAGTTTGACTGAATCTCCACATTGGGCATTGATGCATTAGGAATAAAACACACAAGACAGGGTTTTTTGGTGAGATCTCATTTTTTTTATTCAGTGAACAACAACAACGTGAGAACAACCACGTGAAAACTCAAGCCCAGAACAAGGGGCTTGTAATTAACTGAAGCCCAGAACAAGGGGCTTGTCATTAACTGAAGCCCAGAACAAGGGGCTTGTCATTAACTGAAGCCCAGAACAAAGGGCTTGTCATTAACTGAAGCCCAGAACAAGGGGCTTGTCATTATGTACATTGAAATGATTCAAGCCCAGAACGGGGCTTGTACATTGAAATGATGGGCGGCCCAGTCATAGACGAGTACATCGCGGTCCTCGGCCTGGGGGTACTCGTCAAACATCTGTACGATAGTAGATAAGGGTCTTCCCCGGCATCGATGGTACAGGTAAAACAAGCAATATTGTCCGCACACGCCACTGGTCAGGCTGGGTCGACATCGGGCATTACAGACTAGTCTTTTGTGTTAAATGCCGTCATTTACATCTGACGACGATACAGCTCACCAATCTCCAATGTACGAGTTGTCACAGCGAAACAGCTCACCAATTACCAGTATACGAGTTGTCAGAGCATTTCCTCCATAGCTCTATAGATTTGTATCTAATACCGCTTATGCCGGTGCTAGGGGCCGTGTGGTCATATCATCCAAGTTGCCACATGAACAGGTACAATATAAGCGTACCTGAGATACAACACATATCACCAATCGTTAGATTCTTGGTATGTGCTTTAGAATAGGTTAACCAGAAGACTATTCTGTGAAGTCATGTGACGCAGTCAGTATGTCGGCACCTCTTCCCACTTCCCTTATATGTGTTGTAATTTGCAACGTTTGACTATTCCAACACCACGTCTCTGTGCCTTGATCCATGAAGTCTGTTAAATCGGGATGGAGGGGTGGCAGACCATACGGGTCAAAGTATTCCCCCTGCTGTTCTGTCAAGTACACGGCCACCCAGTGTTCACCGGGTCGATCCATCGGGTCCGTGTTGAGAACGTAAGCAGCCGGATACACACGGTCTAATGGAAACACATCTCGGGCGAACACCCCTTGAAAGACCCTACGTGTCTCTGGGTCATTCTCCAGCACGGTGGTTATCTAGTCTGTATCCATGTTAGGTGGAGAAGTCACACAGGACGTTGCGCGCCATGTCCACTTGAATGATGTTGTCAAATTCGGCGTAGCAGATCACATTGACGGTGGTGGCCAGGGCTCGTGCAAAGTGGATTTCCAACCGTAAGTTGCCTTGCTTGGTCAGGGCCAGCTGATGGTCGTTCTCTAAGGTGGGGGTCAGATCGAAACAGAACAACGTGTACCCGTTCGCGTAGTCCTCCCGACTGATCATATTCCCTTCGTCCTGGTTTATTTGACCGGTGGCTGTAAACAGGCTCTGATAGGCTCGAATGAAATTCCTCCTCCCAAAGTTCGGGGTTAAGGCCGTGGCTGGCACCTGTTGTCCATCCACATGCAGGGCCACAAAATTGATGCCGAAATGTTTAAAGTCAAACGGATTCTCTGGGTAGGCTCCGCTGAAACTGGTATTTTCCACACAGGCCAGGATCAATCGCTTGGGTAGTTCCCCCAGGAACAGGTTTTCTTTGTTGGCGCCCATATTTCCAGCAGGCACAGAGAACACTTTGGTTTGTACACGTCGGATAGGGTACTGGGCTGGTTTTGTTTCCAAGGCTTTCATGTGTCCCAATTGAACGGCTGGATTCGGTTTCACTTTTCGGACATACAGGACTGCGTCTTGGATGACAATCTTATAGTCAGCTACATGCCCCTCTACGTTAGTGGCCATCAAGGCGAAGGTCGGAGGCGCCCGTATCAGTCGGATTTTGATGGGGATCTTGTTCAACAGGTACCGGTCTTGCATGAACATGTCTGCATGCAGTCGACCCATCATATCCACCGAGGCACTGTTCGCAGTGAAAGCCTTCCGTTTGTTATATCCCCCATTGTCCGCCGTGTCCATGTGCTCGGCCGTGTCCCTGTAGAATAAAGCGGTTGTCAGCTGAGATTTTTTAGCCTCTCGGCCATACGACAACAGTGTCTCGATGTAGGCTCGATAGGGGTACGTGTTGGTGGAATCACTGATGAGTTTGTCGCTGAGAAAAATATCCACCTGCTGAAACATCGAGTGCAGCCAGAGATTCGTCGGGCCCACCGTTGCTTGGTCAGCGATTCTGGTGCCAGCTCCATTGACCACCTTGGCTTTCACATACAAGTAGGTATGGGCTAAATCCACATAGGCCGTATCCGCATTACTGATGGTGAACTCGATGGGCCCGGTTTCGTTGATGCTGGAGAGCGGGAGATGCTCCACCCATAATCCTTGTTCGACACTGGTTTGTGTGGGCGGCACGGTCCACAAATCAAATTCACTGTTGGTGGAGGGGCAGGACTCGGCGTGGATTAAGGACATGTTTTAAGAAAAGATATCCCGGGTCTTCTTGGATGTGCGTCGTCGCTGGGTCGGTCGTCGACTGGTGCGTGGTCTCGGTGGGGCAGCTCTTTTATTCCCAACGGTGCGTTGTGCTTTGGCCACCAAGACGCCTCCCGCTTCTTTGGCCCGTCGTTTCAAGGCTTGTCGGGGTGCCGTACCCCCAAGACATCACCGGCCACTTGCAGTCCACTGCGTACCGCTTGTTTGCCGATTGCTTTCACCCCACGCGTCACCAAGGGCAGGAACGTTTTCACAATGCTGCCGAGTATGTTCCCCAGACCATGTCCTCGTTGCATGCGTGCACCGCTAAAGACCGGAAAGCCACCCCCGGCCTGTTGGGCATAATAGTCGGCATAGCTGCGTGCATCGCACTCGTAAGGTACTTTCATTATGCAAAGTGTGGAGCACGTGCTTGTCGAAAATGAAGTGTCAGCACCACTTTTCCTCGTTCGAATGCCACCGGTCGTCCCGTGTCATCTCTTATATCCACCGTGATCGTGTTGATGTCGGTATGTCGTACGGGCAGGTACATGATATGGTTGAAACTGTGGGTGACTTGACCTCCATACGTCTTTTTAATGGGGACCACCCGTAACAGAGGTGTGTTGATATCGCCCACGATGTGGTTGTCCACCACGTCCGAGTAGACGTAGAGTCCGTACATACCCGACTTCATATCCATCGGCATCTCGCCATGGTGTTGGGTGGGACCAGCGAACGTCTGTAGATCGAAACCCAGCATTTGCTGTAGTGTAGGACTGAGTTTCACATTCACGGTATCGGTGACGGTAAGCTGTGCCTTGTCGTTGTGTACGTTGACATCGAAGAACACGTTTCTCTTGAAGCGCAAGGCTATCAGGCGTGTTGCACTATCCGTCACCCCCCGTAGCGCCTTATCATGCAACAGTCTTGACAGCCCACCCATGAACTCTTGGGAGTATCGTATTGGCCTTCGGGCAGGGTGAGTCGGGTGTTTTTGCCTTCGTAGGTGACCTCGTACCACACTTCATTGGCTCGCACGTTGTACCACGAGTAAGGGTATTGGATATCCACGAGGGCACATTCCCACCGGCCAGGTAAATGTAACGGTTGTGGTAACTGGGTGACGTACTTGGCCACGGTGTTGTCAGGAAACACATCCAGCGAACTGTTACTGGGTAGGGTCAAGTAAAACATGGCGACTGAGCTGTCCTGCTGCTGCTGTTGGTTTTAATAGGTCTTCCAGGCCTTGGGCGGTTGTGTGCGGCGTCGTGTTCGTCGCGTTGACTTGCTACGTGTCACGGCTCTGGAGATGTGGGGTGTCTTGATCGAGGGTGGTTTTTAAAGGTCTGAAAAGAAGGTGCCCGTTGTGATGGTGGTGGAGTTTTGGGGGGTGACTCCGGTTCCCAGTCGGCTTCCCAAGAAGGTTGTGGTGAGAGTCGTGGTGCACGACTCGGCGATTGCTGGGTTTGCTGCATAAAGGCCCAGCGGTGAGGGTTCCCCACCAATTCCTGTGGTGCATGCATGTCTTTCAAGCCTTGAGCGAAGACCTCCCATCCTCGAGGATCGGTGTGCGATCTGCGTTGACGCATCAGATCATTCACTAAATCCGTCATGTGGGTGCCGGGGACCACCTGATTCTGTACCAGGAGTTCGCCTTTATCATTCCAAGTCATGTTAGGATTCTGTTTCATCCGTTGTAATACCAGGCCAGCTTGTTTCTTGAACGAGGCAGGTACACTCTTCAGCACTTCGTCTTCCACCCACTGTGGGCCTGTGGGGGCTACCTCACCCGGCTGTTGGAGCGGTGCTGAGGTCAGCGGTCTGTCACGTGGTGGTGGTGGTGGTGGTGGTGGTGGTGGTGCTGTTGCTGGGGTAGACAGGGTTTTGTATTGGTCCATGAACGTCATGTACCGTTGAAGTGTCTCATTGTACCGTTGTACTTTCTCACTGTCGCTTAACCCCGGTCTCTGTAAGATCTGTTGCATTTCTCCATCGAGGCTGTTTATGGTCTTCACCGTAGGTGGGACGGGGTAGGGTGATTGGAGGTTTTGCAGGAACCGTGGTTCGACGAGGACCATTTTTTTCGTGTGGTTCATTGTCGGCCGAAGAGTCCACCCAATACTGGACCCAACACGGAAGGGGCCAACGGTGCTAAGATGGCCCCGAGAAAGCCGCCTTTCTGTAACACCTTTTTCTTTTGTGTTTGAGGGACCCGCTTGTGGACTAGGGTTCGGAGACCTGTCTTATGCTTGGCCAACTTGGTCTTCGGAGCCGGAGTCAGT
>JAVTVY010045749.1:0-20681 GCA_036873755.1 Hanleya hanleyi | reverse complement strand
AAACCCCCCCGCCCCCTCTCACTAGTCACTGCTCAGCGGGGAGCGGTTGTTTAAGATCTGGTTTTCATCAGGCCATACCATTCACCAAGCCTCGATCCGTTTTCCGCTTTTTACAAACGTCTCCAAATAATTCCTGTAGCCGTTTAGACGAAAGGTATATGCAATAGACCTTTTCACAGAGCTCGGCAAATTCCGCGTAACGTAGCGACGACACAAGTCACATGGCGCAAGGCCATGTGATCTCTGGTAACCAATCGAAATCTGGAAGCACATCGACCGCCACATCACTAATCATTCACTGCCACAAAATGGGTTTGTCCGGTAAGTCAACAAAATAATTATACTCACTAAAATGATAACTTCCTTTCCCTAATAAACTAGTTTTCTTCGAGTGCGCCCAAGATTTGTGAAAAAAAGACAATGTTTCAGTCATATTATAATATATTTCGATTTAAGTTTAGAGATCTATTTCACGTTAGGCACTTCAGGTTGTAGCAGCGGTGTTTTTGAGGGTGCGCTGTGAAGGAAACATGGCGTGTGTGTATGTGCAAAACGGGTACTCTTCCTGCTATTTGACGATTTTACCTTCACACCTACCAGCCAATATAATACAATAATTCGTTGTTTTGTAATGGGATAAAGGAAACTACCATTGCGTAGAGCCTATATTATTCCCACTCTTATATCAAATACACCAAAATTTACTATGTGCACCTCCATAACTTCAGTTGTCCACTCGTAAGAGCTCTTCAGTGTAGATGGTAAACAGTGGGGACAAGATTCCCCATTTTGCCGACAGACTTCAGAATCATCCGGGTTATTTTGCTTCCAGAATCCGAGCATTCCATTGGTCAGACGATCTCAGAACTTGTGAGCTTCCGTCAATACAATTTTATCTTCGGATTTATTCGGTTTGAAATGGTCTATAGAAGCCAGAAGATTGCAGGTCGTACTTGGAGCTCTTCAGACTTGAGAAACCATTTATTCTGAATGCTGATTGACGTCACATTTAACACGAACGTCATAAAACAACGTCAACAAAGAGACAGCAGATGTGACGCCATGCGAAGCGACGTCATGATGGAATTTGAACCTTGGCTTTGACGAGGAATTGAAAGGTAGGATAGGTATGTACTAATCTGTAGGATAGACTAGTACCCATCCACTGCGCATGACCCGCTATCGCTAAGCTTGTGGACCAGTATCTAATAATGAAAAGACGTAATGGCGGCCAAATTTGAGCCCATACCTTCAACATGGAGTGTTTATAAAATGGCTCGATGCGTAGAGGAAATGCTACAGATCAATGTGATAACTATCGCTCAAGATATGCGTCTGTTTCATCTTGCTTTAGGATTTGATAACTGATGATGTTATTTAATGATATTCAGTAAAAGATTGTTTCTTTTATCGACCTTCAGTTTGGCCTTGTCAAGAACAGGCTGTATAGCTTGACGAGAGTGTCTTTGGTCTGCGTCAGTCCGTAACGTCACAGCAGAATTTTTTTTACACGTCACAATACGACGTTATAATGGAATTGTTAATCCGATTGTTGCATAACGTCACAAATACACATCAACAGGTCATGACATCGCCGCTACAGTGAAGGTCGGCATTATTAGAAGCCTGTCGTCAATCGGCCCAACGTTATTAGGCGACGGCGGCCAGTCTATAGTCTGTAGGATATCATTCACCACTGTGTCTTGTTCCTTTTCGCCTCTTCGGTAAACGCGACAAAAGCGTTTCTGAAAATATGAATATCCAAAGCCACATGCATGGAAGATGTTGTTTTAGAAACCAACATAGTTCAAACACAGGAAAAGAACTTCTGATTGCTGTGACCAATAGAATGAAACATAGATCACTCTCACAGGCATTAAAAATAATGAGAGCGATATACCCCTTTAACCTATATATTCTTGATGGATTACACATTATATGCATTTTTGCCTTGTATTTAATTCCTCTGATGCATGCCTGTGATCACTGGCCCTATTATCTGTCCCAGATCATGATATATTCAGTACAGAAGTTTTCGGCGATATTTCTGGTCAATTTTTTGTACAACGTTGACATTTCACACAGTATATAAATTAAGAAATATATCTTTTATTCCCGTATTTCATGAAAATCTGCCGACATTTGATGAATATCACCAGTACCTATACTATGTTATTTTGGGACCACGTTGATCTACAATGTTGTATAGCATGCGGGCTTCACGCCATTCAAAAAATAACCCACAAATCTCCCATCTATTTTTCCCCCTGACACATGGGACTTTCGTCGCTCTATATTCCTACGAAGTAGGCTACAGATCGCAAATTGTCCGGTAATGAGTGAGTCAGTCAGTCAGTCAGTCCATCCGAATCCTTTCGTCGGCAAAATAAGGAGAACCGTTGACATTAGAACCTTGATTTTGGCATGAACGTGCATTAGGGCATTGTTACCAGCAAGTTCTGATCTGAAATAATTCTGATTAAAATTAGATTTATAATTAACACTTCAGTATATTGTTATAGATACATACCATCAATGTGGCCTTTAACATAAGGGAGTAGAGGACGTTCATTTCCCTGCTCTTATGGGGCTACAACATGGTGATTTGTCGGATTTTTCAAAACAAGCTGAATTTCCTAACAAAAGTATGCAGACATCTCAAAATGGAATAAAAATCAACAAAAGACACAACACAACCATTTATGCGTTCTACTGGTGGGTCGATAGTGTGGTGGGACGGACCAAAAAATTAGCATTTTAAATTCAACGGTTGGAGGGTGCAAAGTGCTCCATAGGTTAAAAATTATTCCTCCGGAATACCCCCAAATTCACTCCTATTCACTTTCAACAAAAAGAAAACTTCTGAATGGCTAATAATTGGAACTTCAATAATATTCTCCACACCTACCCCGATTCCCCACCCCCACCCCCTCCTGGAAATAGGACTGAAACGGCTCAGTTTATCTGTTATACCGCTAATATTTTCTAAGAAAGTATGGTGTCCCCCTGTTTTTATTACATATTTAACAAGCACTATATGTGTTTAGTATTATATAGCAAAATGGGAAAAATTTGACCTTGGGAAGTTTGATTTATTGAGCATCAAAGAAGAAAAAATCCAAATTTCCCTATGTATTCAGTGTTATGGCTTTTAAGTGGTATACATGCTTTTGGCTACCATATTTTTTTAACGAGTATGGTGACCCCCTATTTTTTTCCATGGATCATCTTCTCCTAACCTGATGAAAAAATCCTGAAATTTAAAAAAAAATTCAACCTCTAGAAATGAACGTCCTCTACTCCCTTAACAGTATCATGTTCCTTTTATGACCATGAAGCCCGGGCACCTCCTTATCAGTGGATTTTAAGTCATTAAGGCTTGTCCTTGGAACAAACACAGAGAGAGGCTCTATCCGAGCCTTGCGGTTTTTAACAGTGATTTATATCCAAGCCCACTGAGATAAGGCTGGTTTCTATTCGTGCTGCTTGTCACATCAAATTACAGTGGTCGGTGTCCTGTATAGCAGATACTATAGTATATTATTGCATGCCTGTCAACTACCCTGGAACATTTCCTAGCTTAGACATTAAACAGCCCGCTAAACTTGCCATCAAATGTGATAAGGCTGGGAGTACAAGAATGTGCGGTGTATTTTCTGTGGACTGTGTAGGCTGTACAGTCTGAATGAAGACAGCCTAGCAGAATTAGTTAAAGCTAGGTGGTTTAACGTTTATCAATGAAGAAAATCACCGATCAACCGCCATAGAATATAATGTGAAACAAGAAAACCGGAATAGTACATTCATCAGATTGCCGATGCCCAAAATGTGTTGTCTCATATATCTAGATAACAACGTGATGTAGAGACGCTATTTATTCGTCTTTGTACCGGTTATGCTCAGGAGAATGACATAGAATCATTATTATCTTGTGCATAGAAGGTGTTGGTCTTGAGTTGAATTACCGTAAACTACATAAATGCTACCTTTCTACTATAGTACTATATATAAAAATTTGTTGTATTGTTGGGAAAATAATGTGATTCAAAAAGTTGTTTTGATCCTGTACAAGGGCACTGAAAACCATTAAAGAGATGTAAATGTATTTTTACACGTAAAGCTTGAAATCTACTGAACCTATATTATTCAATCTGTTTCCTTTAATTAAAAAATTGTAAAATTAAATCGGCGATCTTATTTATTTTGGAATGAAGGCGCATTAGGAGACTGTTACCAACAAGTTCTGAGCTGACCTACTTTTGATGAAAATTTCTGGTGATTTTTGATGAAAATCACTGGCGATTCTGACTTGGGCGGTGCCCATCTTAATATAGGCAGGATTTCAACTGGGGGTGGGGATTTCCAAGAGTTCAGTTCGCGTTCGAGTCCTAATGCCTACTGTACTTCGTAGGTCCTGTGACGTTAGTCACACTGCCATGTATAACTTTTCTTTTTTTAAACCGATTCGTTTTATACATAACTTTTCTTTATTGTTGTCTATACTATACCGGTATCAATCTCTCTTAGCTGCTGTCTGTGCCAGCAAATATATTCCGGACGGTTTGTCTGATTTATTCTAAGTCAAGGAAGGTTGTACCGGTATCGGCCTGTTTAAAGGAATACTTACTTTATTTTATATAGTTTCCAATTACAAAGGTTAGGCTCTTAAAGAAATATAACCAACTATTTTACTGTCGTTGAGGGCGATAACCTATTATTTTTATTACAATTTGTGAAGCCATGTTTCTGCTTTGAGGTCGACGTGGGCGCCCCCATATTGCTGTGGGAGGTTTCATGCTCCATGAAAAATGCTCTGTTCTCAAAATCAGAAAATAGTCCACAAGAATAGTAAACACATGTATCTAGTCGATGTGGGATGACGTGACTGATGTCGTCAGCATTCAGGACAACATCTGCTAAGACTTTATCCAGCGACATTTGAATTACTTTAGGTCCGAGTTTTAATTCGAGGAAAAAAAACTGGCACATAAAATCCCACTGGGGGTAATTCCTAAAAGCTGGGATGAATATAGATATTGATATTTAATATTGTGTCCCAGCTGAAAGGAAAGGGGTTTAGGTTATCTCCGCCAACTGAACAATTTCTCCCCCAAGTTTTTCAACTTTAAAATTTGAGGCTGAGCGATAAACTAAAACTAAGAGCGTCCTCTGCAATTGTGCAGTGATTTGAGTTGAACGACGATACTTCTAAATATAAGTTTGTAAACATTTTCATGATTACACTTGAGCTACTAGAACGTCAGTGGATTTACTGGGTTCCTTCTCGTGCGAATTATCGGCATGACCAACACGATCAACCTTAAATTTCCATGACGTGACGTTTTTCGATGAGTACACACTTCCGCTCATCTAAAAACGTCACGCAGTGGTGCAGTGGAGGCGCTCAGTGCACGCCGTGGCGAGCAACAAATATTCAACATTTCTTTTATTTCGCATTTTATCAACATAAGTTTTATATAATAAGGTTTGGAATACGATTGTTGATAAATATAGTCACACTCAAAAAATAAGGTAAGTGCTCCTTTAAGGAGAAGAACCCCATCCTCATCTCCAACTCCCGGAACTCACTATTTAAGCGCCTGTATGATAACTTGCCTATATATTTGATTTTCTTCTATACCTAAAAAGTACTTCTTATCTTGAGCTCTTTTTGAACATGATTTATACCGATATTATACTGACATTTATATTGTGGTTGTTATCCGAAACCACTGTTATGTTGGTTGACGAGCATAAAGTATTACACGAATGCCTTCACTTTGCACTATAAAAACTCAGCACCCTAACATCTGTTACAGTTTACCGATGGTGGTCAATCCAATCAGGTTGAAATCGAATAATGAACCATTTACGTCACGGGTTCAGTGCAATAGTATGATTCTTATACCAAACTCTATAGAATGTACTCTCAAGTTTGATGGTAATTTTTTTTTTTCTTTAATTTACTTTTGAATTTTTGGTGTACCAGTTCTAAATGAGCGTTTTGTACAATAGAATTGAATTAATCAGCCTGTCCTACGTCCCTTACAGTCTCTAGCTTGCTCAGTCACTGATTTATGTCGACATTTTTTCCGCCTTTCCCTTTAGGGGCGCTTTATCTGAGTTATCCAAATAATTGTGCTCTTTGATTGGTTCATATCGGATTCGTCATACCACGTTCGATTGGTTGATAGGCGAACACCTCATCCTGGACTGGTCCACTCAAGCCTGAAGAGGTCAGATTTTAACCCACAAATGTCCTATCTAAAACTGAAAATCGATCATACACCTCATACTGGACTGGTCCACTCAAGCCTGAAGACGTCAGATTTTAACCCACAAATGTCCTATCTAAAACTGAAAATCGATCACACACCTCATACTGGACTGGTCCACTCAAGCCTGAAGACGTCAGATTTTAACCCACAAATGTCGTATCCAAAACTGAAAATCGATCATACACCTCATACTGGACTGGACCATTGGTTCTACTTGCTGACATAGAACCATTGGTTCTACATGTGGACATAGAATCATTGGTTACACATGCTGACATAGAATCATTGGTTCTACATGCTGACATAGAACCATTGGTTATACATGCTGACATGGAATCATTAATTATACATGCTGACATAGAATAATTGATTCTACATGCTGACATATAATCATTGGTTCTATATACTGACATAGAATCATTGGTTCTACATGCTGACATAGAACCATTGGTTCTACTTGCTGACATAGAATCATTGGTTCTAATTGCTGACATAGAATAATTGGTTCTGCTTGCTGACAGAATCATTGGTTCTGCTTGCTGACATAGAACCATTGGTTCTACTTGCTGACATACAATCATTGGCTCTACTTGCTGACCTAGAATCATTGGTTCTACATGCTGACATAGAACCATTGGTTATACATCCTGACATAGAATCATTGGTTCTACATCCTGACATAGAATCATTAGTTCTACTTGCTAACATAGAACCATTGGTTATACATCCTGACATAGAATCATTGGTTCTACATGCTGATATAGAATCATTGGCTCAATGAGTTGACATAGAACTATTGGTTCCACCTGCTGACATAGAACTATTGGTTCTACATGCTGACAGAATCATTGGTTCTACATGCTGACGTGGAATCATTGGTTCTGTATGCTGACTTAGAACTTTTGGTTCTACATGCTGACATAGAACCAGTGGTTATATATGCTTGCATAGAATCATTGGTTCTACTTGCTTACCATTGGTTCTACTCGCTGACATAGAATCAATGGTTCTACTTTCTGACATAGAATCATTGGTTCTACTTGCTGACATAGAACCATTGGTTCTCCATGCTGACATAGAATCATTGGTTCTACTTGCTGACATAGAATCATTGGATCTACTTGCTGACATAGAATCATTGGGTCTACTTGCTGACATAGAATCATTGGTTCTACTTGCTGACATAGAATCATTGGTTCTACTTGCTGACATAGAACCATTGGTTTTCCATGCTGACATAGAACCAATGGGTTCTACTTGCTGACATAGAATCATTGATTCTACCTGCTGACATGGAATCATTGGTTTTACTTGCTAACATAGAACCATTGGTTCTACTAGCTGATAGAGAATCATTGGTTCTACTTGTTGACATAGAATCATTGTTTCTACATGCTGACATAGAATTATTGGTTCTACTTGCTGACATAGAACTATTGGTTCTACTTGCTGACATAAAATCATTGGTTCTATTTGCTGACATAGAACCATGGTTCTATCTGCTGACATAGAATCATTGGTTCTACATGCTGACATGGAATCATTGGTTACACATGCTGACATAGAATCATTGGTTATACATGCTGACATAGAATCATTGGTTCTACATGCTGACATAGAACCATTGTTTATACATGCTGACATAGAACCATTGGTACTACATGCTGACATAGAATCATTGGTTCTAATGCTGACATGGAAACATTGGTTATACATGCTGACATAGAATAATTGATTCTACCTGCTGACATAGCATCATTGGTTCTATATGCTGACATAGAATCATTGGTTCTACATGCTGACATAGAATCATTGATTCTACCTGCTAACATAGAAACATTGGTTCTACATGCTGACATAGAATCGTTGGTTATACATGCTGACATAGAACCATTGGCTCTACTTACTTACATATAACCATGGGTTCTACTTGCTGACATAGAATGATTTTTACCGTTTTGGTTCTCTACAGGCTGAATTCTGTCATTTTATTCAACCTGTGGTTTTGTCATTGCAGTCAAATGAACCAAATGTGTTGCCGTATTAAACCAAATCGAAATGGTAACCAAATGATGATTGGAACCAAATGTGTACGATGACCTCAATGTGATTATATTTGTTCTATATACAGATTGGAGACAGAATAAATCCAGTGAGATACTGGTAACCAAGGAGACCATAGAAGAACAGGAAGAGTTACTGTGGGAATGTGAGTGTCCGCTTTGTAGATAACCTTTGTAGTCTGGTTTATATAGTGACCTAAATGTCCGGCAACCAGAAAACGATAATTTATACGCCAAAATAATGAATCCCACAGTGTATGTTAAATCTCGGGCTTGGAATCCGTTCTAAGCATTCCGATGATAATTTATTCGAGCATTATCCCAACACAGCCTTCCTGATCCAAAGGAGACTTTTCCGCCATGTCTAATTTTTTGAGCCAATTAAAAATCATTAACGCTATTTTCTCCACATTCAATAAATATCAGAAATATAAAATATCTTGTAGGGGCTGCGTGTCGGTCAAGGTTAACATGAACATTGTCAAAAATATATCTAATTTACTTCATCGTCGATACTTTTGATGATATTTTAGTTTTAGACGCAATCGTTAACAAATCACACGTTTCAACCAAATAATTCCACGTCTCCAGTAATTGCACAATAAAAACGGCGACAGAGTAGTTTTTAACGGGGATCTGACAAGACGATGTTAATTAATGTTATGCTGGTAATTTGTCCATTGCACAGTCTGGAGACAGAACAAGGACATCCTGAAATCCATGAAGAACACCATAGAAGAACAAGAGGAGAAACTGTTGGAACAAGGTGAGCTACATGGTCATTACCAATATGAGCAGTCTTTCTTTGAAGACGTAAACTGTCTCAAATCTCATCAATATGGATAAAACGCGACATATATTGAGGACATTCGACACCCTCTGACTTTGAATGGGAGCCACACTCGAGTTAGTCCATAGAGAGAGAGATCCGAAACCGGGCATCTTTAAGAAAGAAGTTCTTCGAAGAAGAGCCCCTCAGTGCGCATAGGCCTACATTTTAATTTTATTCTAAGCTGTGTATGCAAAGCGCTTAATTGTTTGAAAAAAAAAATAAGACTAATTGCACAGTAGAAAGTTTTTTTTATACTTTGGCGATAAATGTATATTTTTTAAGTATCTAATACATTCAGTATTATAGAAAAAGAAAACTTCTCATGAGTATCTTCATTCAAATTGAAACAACAGATTTCGAAAATTCGGAATGAAGCTATATGTTTCCTCATAGTCTTTGTGCCACTGCAAAATTGTTCTTCGTCGGGAAATTGCTATTTACACTGTGAACAAAGAAAAGTTTGTTTCACCTGGTGTGAGAAACGTCATTTTCTGACACTTCACGCATTTGGTCAACATTGCATAGCCCTTTGGCCCAACAACAGGTTTGGTCAGCGACGCCTAAGCCAAACCTAACGCGTTGACCCAAAACGCCGATGACTAAACGTGCTGTTGAACCAACGCTTTGGGTGTTTACACTTCACGTGTTAACACCGGGAAGAATATGGTGTTCTAACGAATATGACGCCACGCGAAACTCGTATTGACTTTACAGTGTAGTCTTACTTCTTTCAATTATTTCAGGTCAGCAAATCAAGTTATTGGGACGCCGGTATAACCAGATTAAGGAGCAGTGTATGAAGAAAGACATACAGCTTCATCAAAGAGGTACTAACCCACTCGAGACTTTCCGAGCCAACGCTCATTTAAACTGGCGTCTGGCTTAAGTTCCGTATCATCCTTGTTTAACCCTTGTTTGTTCTTGTCGGGTTACATATCGCCAGATGTGTACTCGGACTGTTTTAGAGCCTTTTACCATTACGGAGCTACAGTCAATCAGAAGCATCGCCGCGAGTTCGCGAGAAATGAACATCGAGCTCATTCAAGAGAAAATATCTTGAACGCTGTTGGCGAAGGTGCTACAGTCAATCAGAAGCATCGCCGCGAGTTCGCGAGAAATGAACATCGAGCTCATTCAAGAGAAAATATCTTGAACGCTGTTGGCGAAGGTCACATTGGCTGTCAAACATACCCGACTAAAAAATCATAATTTTATTAGACCATGACTGTCAAACTGAATGGAATTTGTTTAGGGTTTGCACACATTTTAAATACATGCACGAGGAACGGATTAAACACATATGTTCAACGGATTCAACATCTTTAGGTTTTACACACATTTTAACCACATCAACGCTTGGGTTTCGCACGCGTTTGTGTTTCAAACCTAAACATGCATGGAAAAGGTACCCAAATGGGGGAAAAATGGGAAGGACAATCGCCCCATCGCCAATCCGCCAATAATGGCCTGCGCATGTTTGTCTGTGTCTGTGTGTGTGTGTGTGTGTGTGTGTGTGTGTGTGTTTGTGGAGGGAGGGGTGCAAATCGAAAACTACTTTCTTGTGGCGTCACCACAACACAACATAGAGAGTGGGCCCCACTACAGTTTTGCATAATAGAATAACTTTAGTATATTGTGTATACACACCATATGCTAATTCCTGTCTAGATTTGGAGACAAAAGAAGGAGATCATGAAATTCACGAAGACTGTATACTTTCCTCCCATTATTGTAGAGTTGGAAATGGAGGAACTGGCGAAAACAGTTGAATATCTCTTCCGTCTGAATAAGCGAGACCAACACGAAGGTATATTATGCAGTGTTACCATCTTTTTTATATGGAACAGTTGTCAACCAGAATGAGGGAACACGGGAAGGATTCTGATTGGCTCTTGATTATGACATTAGTAGTATACAAAAGCTAAATTGACGATTTAGCGCCTCACTGCGCATGCGCAGAACCTGTGGTGACGTCACAATTGGTTGTGTGCGCATGCGTGTGTGTGTGTGTGGGTGGTGGGACAAGATGGCGGCGTGTGTGGATGGTGGGTGGTGGGACAAGATGGCGGCTGTGGATGGTGGGTGGTGGGACAAGATGGCGGCGTGTGTGTGTGTGGGTGGTGGGACAAGATGGCGGCGTGTGTGGTGGGTGGTGGGACAAGATGGCGGCTGTGGATGGTGGGTGGTGGGACAAGATGGCGGCTGTGGATGGTGGGTGGTGGGACAAGATGGCGGCTGTGGATGGTGGGTGGTGGGACAAGATGGCGGCTGTGGATGGTGGGTGGTGGGACAAGATGGCGGCTGTGGATGGTGGGTGGTGGGACAAGATGGCGGCGTGGGATGGTGGGTGGTGGGTCAAGATGGCGGCTGTGGTGGTGGGACAAGATGGCGGCTGTGGGTGGTGGGACAAGATGGCGGCTGTGGATGGTGGGTGGTGGGACAAGATGGCGGCTGTGGATGGTGGGTGGTGGGACAAGATGGCGGCTGTGGGTGGTGGGCAAGATGGCGGCTGTGGGTGGTGTGTGGGACAAGATGGCGGCCTAATGTGTGGGTGTGTGAGTGAGTGCAAGAATGTATTCATCCGCGGTCATGTCTACAAAAGACTACGGACTTTACCGAAGATACACGGACTTTAACGAAAAGACACGGACGTACACGAAAAGACGCGAAGGTGAACGCCATTGTGGGAAACCTCCCACAGACAGGTCAGTACATGCATTTCTATGTTGTTCACGCATAATAAAAGGATTGATCTGTAATCTGTGTTCTTGTTGTTGTTGTTGTTGCTCCCTTTTTTGGACTAACCCATCAGAATAGTACGTATCACGGACTACACCCGTAGAGCTACATCTGGTCTATAAAACACGTCCCTCTGGATCCCACACCTTCATTTCTACAGAGCCATGGCGGAGATCCAGCCCCATGCGACTCGCATTTTACAGTATGCCACCGTGGTGAATTCATTCACGGGTTACCGAGCAGTGGTCCGGTCCATGTTTGCAGATGGCGACGACAACGAGGGACGACGCCAGATCCTGAACGAGTTCACAGAAGCGGTCCTCCACAGAGTGCACTCGATGGAGAGGCGTGCCATCACTCACCACTACTGGACTATGACAGCCATCCTTGATGCTCGCGCTATGGACCAGGAGCGCTCACGCCGGAACCAGCGCCGGCTGGTTGGCCTCATACTAGTCTGTGCCCTATTCACCCTGGCGCTGTGGTATTGACACTATAAATACGAGGGATGAGACAGAGTGTGTGTCATTCACCGTTCGACATTTACAGCAAGCATGTCAATGTACCTACGAGCCATCCTGCCTCTTACACCCAGTGTGAGGTTATACATTTATCAAGATAAAGTCACCCTGGTCAAAGACGATGAAGCTATTTACTGGACGCCCGCTGAGATGCTATCGAATACGGTGACGCTACAGCGTGATGGCTGGACTAAATTTAAACGGGTGTTGAGCGGTGAGTTGGACGGAGACCTCATCCACCTGGACAATGCCATCTACGTATATTCCGACCCGCCCGTCCACATACGCCTGGGCCGCTACCAAGAGCCTACGCGAAGTATCCTCCTAAGCCCCTCTGTGTGGTCAGCCTTGGAGAAAGTAGTGCCTATTGTGGACCAGTTGTTTACACCGGACGACCGATCACCCGACCAATTGGCGTGGGTTCGTGCTATGGAAGACGCGGCGGCTGAACCCCATGAACAACTACATGAACCCGACGACGATGCCATTGATTACCCCGCTAGACTCAGTCAGCCCAATGACATGACCACCTGATCCTTTGATCTCACGGGGTTCTCCCTATAAATACGAGAGACAGTGAAATCTGGTACCATTCACGTACTGACCATGACGGAGCATATAGTACTGGCGTATTTCAGCTTGACCCCCGAGGTTTTCCTGCACGTGTATGCGGATAAGGTCGATATCATGGAGGAGGTGGTGGGAGACACGGACCCTACACAACCGTGCCCGGCTCACATTCGTCTGTCCCGGGAGGGCTGGACCAAATTCAAACGGGTGTTGTCTGGTGAACTGGACGGCGACCTCATCCACTTGTGTCACGATGTGTACATCCGACGCGGCCCTTTCTTTGCTCAATTGGCTCGGCTAGATGGAGGTACAGTGCATTTTACCCTTCACCCTGATCTATGGTCTGCATTGGAAGATGCCGTGGTGGATGTGGATGAAGTGCTTATCAAGCGGTCATCAGACGAGTTGGACTGGTCATTGACCATGGCCACTGTGGAAGTCCACGAAGAAAATCAGAAAGAAACTCCGGCCCAAGATATACCCGTTATAAATAAACGATAGAGCCAGGGTCCATCATCATTTTGTCACCATGAAGCGCTGGGAGAAGGTGTTGGATAACTTATACTACAGTCCCGACAGTCCGGCAGCCTATAGTGCATTGTCGGCTCTCTATCGAGCGGCCAAACCCCAGGGGGTACAACGTGCCCAAGTCCGAGATTGGTTAAGAAGACAAGACACCTATACCTTACATCGATCTGTCCGTCGCCATTTTCTACGGAACCGGGTCATCGTGGGAGGAATAGATGCCCAGTGGCAAGCGGATTTGGTGGATATGAGCGCCTTTGCCAAACACAACGATGAGAATCGGTATATCTTGACGTGCATCGATATCCTATCCAAGTATGCGTGGGTGGTACCCATCCGGACGAAAACGGGGGCAAATCTCATAGCGGCGTTCAAAGACATCTTCAAGACCGGGCGCAAACCTTTGTATTTGCAAACCGACGAAGGCACGGAATTCCTCAACAGACCGTTCCAAGCCTTTCTCAAGAAACAGAAGGTGTTTTTCTTCCATACGTACAACGAGACCAAGGCTTCCGTGGTGGAGAGGTTCAACAGGACATTCAAAGGCCGCATGTATAAATATTTCACCTATAAGAATACAAGGCGGTACATCGATGTTCTCCCGAAACTGGTGAGGGGTTACAATCGAGCCTATCATCGAAGTATAGAGAGAGCCCCCATTACCGTGACCCAACGCAATGAAGCCCAAGTCCGGCGTGTCTTGTACCCCAGGCCATCGCAGCGAACGACGAAGGCGGTGTACAAGGTCGGGGACCCTGTACGGATCAGTAAAGTCAAGGGCAAGTTCGAGAAAAGTTACTTGCCCAACTGGAGCGATGAGCACTTCCTGATTAAACGGCGCCTACCCCGACAGCGGCGAGTCTATGAACTGGAAGATCTCCAAGGGGAAACGTTGCTGGGGACGTTTTACGACACGGAATTACAGCCTGTTGTAAAAACACAGCAAGACTACTACACGGTGGAGCAGATTTTGAAAACGGAACGTCGACGTGGCAAACTGTTTCATTTCGTGAAATGGCAAGGCTGGCCCAGTTCCTTCAATTCCTGGGTCGCGGCCAACCAGGTGAAACGACTATAAAACCAGACACCACTGCCGTCCTCCTTCATTCCACATCCGACCACAGTGCTATGGACCAACAGCAGCTGCCTCTGAAGACAGCGTCTCGCAAAACGCGCAAAGCGCAAGTGGTCTTTGGGGTGCTATTGCTAACCCTGTGTGAGTGTGTTGTACGGAGGTGTGTTTAACGACGTAGCCTATGTCAGCACGTTACTTAACCAACTGAGAACACCACCCATCAGTGAAACGGGTCTACAGAGAGCACCAGTCGTATCCAGCCCAGTCACCACCACCACACCCCGCGTACAAGCCACGTCGAGCTCTACACTTACACCAAGTACACCTACTACGTCTCAAGACCCACCGGATTTCATCCCTCACAGTGAACCGACGACCCACGTTGTACCCACCCCCAGCACCATCTCTGAACGTGAACAGACAACGACGACCGACGTTGTACCCACCACCACTCCAGTTCACTCGTACGAAATTTACAAGAGCGGGTTACCACGACAACGGATACACCTCAAACCATGGACCCTGGGTGGCAGCATCCCTTCACTTGCGTCATCGCAGGACCGACGGGCTCCGGCAAAACGCACTTCGTCAGGAAGCTCCTTCAACACGCCGACAGCATGATCACTCCACCCATTGCCCGAGTCGTGTGGTGTTACGGAGAATGGCAGGAAGCGTATGCAGCAATGCCCCACATCACGTTCGTGGAAGGCCTACCCAACCTGGCCGATTTGGAACCCGACACCTTGGTGGTTCTGGATGATCTCATGGCGGAGACGGATGCACGGGTCACCCAACTCTTTACCAAAGGCAGCCATCATCGACGGCTCAGCATCATCTACATTGTGCAGAATCTGTTCAGTAAAAACAAAGAACATCGGAATATCAGCTTAAATGCCCACTACCTGGTGGTCTTCAAAAACCCGAGAGATACCACTCAACTGCTGCACCTGGCGAGACAGATGTATCCCGGCCGCACACCGTTTGCGTTGGAAGCCTTCAAAGATGCCACAACCCCTCAGCACGGGTATATGCTCTTCGACCTCAAGCAAGCCACTCCCGACCACCTTCGACTACGGACCGGCATCTTTCCCGGAGAGACCCACCACGTGTACATGCAAAAATAATGTAAACACAGCCACAGTGGCGCCTCCAGCTGGGGTCTGTGTGTTTGATGATGGGGAATAATAAAAAGAATGAATACCACAGCAGGGTTGACTTTGTCTGTGATGTGGATAAAAAGAGCAGAGTTGTGGGTTCTAGCATTAGTTGTACAGGATGTCTGCGCGAGTACGGAAGCACGCTCCCACGCTCCGTGTATTGAAGACGGCCCCACCCGAGTTAGTCCGAACCATTGTACGCGGTGCGGACCCTGACCTTGTACGCTGTCTGTGCGAGATCGGGTACAACCTGTTAAAAGGCAACGTACCACTGACTCCGGCTCAGAAGACCAAGTTGGCCAAGCATAAGACAGGTCTCCGAACCCTAGTCCACAAGCGGGTCCCTCAAACACAAAAGAAAAAGGTGTTACAGAAAGGCGGCTTTCTCGGGGCCATCTTAGCACCGTTGGCCGCTTCCGTGTTGGGTCCAGTACTGGGTGGACTCTTCGGCCGACAATGAACCACACGAAAAAAATGGTCCTCGTCGAACCACGGTTCCTGCAAAACCTCCAATCACCCTACCCTGTCCCACCTACGGTGAAGACCATAAACAGCCTCGATGGAGAGATGCAACAGATCTTACAGAGACCGGGGTTAAGCGACAGTGAGAAAGTACAACGGTACAATGAGACGCTTCAACGGTACATGACGTTCATGGACCAATACAAAACCCTGTCTACCCCAGCAACAGCAGCACCACCACCACCACCACCACCACCACCACGTGACAGACCGCTGACCTCAGCACCGCTCCAACAGCCGGGTGAGGTAGCCCCCACAGCCCCACAGTGGGTGGAAGACGAAGTGCTGAAGAGTGTACCTGCCTCGTTCAAGAAACAAGCTGGCCTGGTATTACAACGGATGAAACAGAATCCTAACATGACTTGGAATGATAAAGGCGAACTCCTGGTACAGAATCAGGTGGTCCCCGGCACCCACATGACGGATTTAGTGAATGATCTGATGCGTCAACGCAGGTCGCACACGGATCCTCGAGGATGGAAGGTCTTCGCTCAAGGCTTGAAAGACATGCATGTACCACAGGAATTGGTGGGGAATCCCCAACGCTGGGCCTTTATGCAGCAAACCCAGCAATCGCCGAGTGGCCCACTACCTTCTTGGGAATCCGACTGGGAACCGGAGTCACCCCCCAAAACTCCACCACCATCACAACGGGCACCTTCTTTTCAAACCTTTAAAAAACCACCCTCGATCAGGACACCCCACATCTCCAGAGCCGTGACACGTAGCAAGTCAACGCGACGAACACGACGCCGGACACAACCGCCCAAGGCCTGGAACACCTATTAAAACCAACAGCAGCAGCAGGACAGCTCAGTCGCCATGTTTTACCTGACCCTACCCAGTAACAGTTCGCTGGATGTGTTTCCTGACAACACCGTGGCCAAGTACGTCACCCAGTTACCACAACCGTTACATTTACCTGGACGCTGGGAATGTGCCCTCGTGGATATCCAATACCCTTACTCGTGGTACAACGTGCGAGCCAATGAAGTGTGGTACGAGGTGACCTACGAAGGCAAAAACACCCGACTCACCCTGCCCGAAGGCCAATACGATACCCCCAAAGAGTTCATGGGTGGGCTGTCAAGACTGATGCATTATAAGGCGCTACGGGGGGTGACGGATAGTGCAACACGCCTGATAGCCTTGCGCTTCAAGAGAAACGTGTTCTTCGATGTCAACGTACACAACGACAAGGCACAGCTTACCGTCACCGATACCGTGAATGTGAAACTCAGTCCTACACTACAGCAAATGCTGGGTTTCGATCTACAGACGTTCGCTGGTCCCAACCAACACCATGGCGAGATGCCGATGGATATGAAGTCGGGTATGTACGGACTCTACGTCTACTCGGACGTGGTGGACAACCACATCGTGGGCGATATCAACACACCTCTGTTACGGGTGGTCCCCATTAAAAAGACGTATGGAGGTCAAGTCACCCACAGTTTCACCCACATGCTCTACTTGCCCGTACGACAAACTGACATCAACACGATCACGGTGGATATAAGAGATGACACGGGACGACCGGTGGCATTCGAACGAGGAAAAGTGGTGCTGACACTTCATTTTCGACAAGCACGTGCTCCCCACTTTGCATAATGAAAGTACCTTACGAGTGCGATGCACGCAGCTATGCCGACTATTATGCCCAACAGGCCGGGGTGGCTTTCCGGTCTTTAGCGGTGCACGCATGCAACGAGGACATGGTCTGGGGAACATACTCGGCAGCATTGTGAAAACGTTCCTGCCCTTGGTGACGCGTGGGGTGAAAGCAATCGGCAAACAAGCGGTACGCAGTGGACTGCAAGTGGCCGGTGATGTCTTGGGGGGTACGGCACCCAAAGAATCCTTGAAACGGCGGGCCAAAGAAGCGGGAGGCGTCTTGGTGGCCAAAGCACAACGCACCGTAGGGAATAAAAGAGCTGCCCCACCGAGACCACGCACCAGTCGACGACCGACCCAGCGACGACGCACATCGAAGAAGACAAAGGATATCTTTTCTTAAAACATGTCCTTAATCCACGCCGAGTCCTGCCCCTCCACCAACAGTGAATTTGATTTGTGGACCGTGCCGCCCACACAAACCAGTGTCGAACAAGGATTATGGGTGGAGCATCTCCCGCTCTCCAGCATCAACGAAACCGGGCCCATCGAGTTCACCATCAGTAATGCGGATACGGCCTATGTGGATTTAGCCCATACCTACTTGTATGTGAAAGCCAAGGTGGTCAATGGAGCTGGCACCAGAATCGCTGACCAAGCAACGGTGGGCCCGACGAATCTCTGGCTGCACTCGATGTTTCAGCAGGTGGATATTTTTCTCAGCGACAAACTCATCAGTGACTCCACCAACACGTACCCCTATCGAGCCTACATCGAGACACTGTTGTCGTATGGCCGAGAGGCTAAAAAATCTCAGCTGACAACCGCTTTATTCTACAGGGACACGGCCGAGCACATGGACACGGCGGACAATGGGGGATATAACAAACGGAAGGCTTTCACTGCGAACAGTGCCTCAGTGGATATGATGGGTCGACTGCATGCAGACATGTTCATGCAAGACCGGTACCTCTTGAACAAGATCCCATCAAAATCCGACTGATACGGGCACCTCCGACCTTCGCCTTAATGGCCACTAACGTAGAGGGGCATGCAGCGGACTATAAGATTGTCATCCAAGACGCAGTCCTGTATGTCCGAAAAGTGAAACCGAATCCAGCCGTTCAATTGAGACACATGAAAGCCTTGGAAACAAAACCAGCCCAGTACCCTATCCGACGTGTACAAACCAAAGTGTTCTCTGTGCCTGCTGGAAATATGGGCGCCAACAAGAAAACCTGTTCCTGGGGGAACTACCCAAGCGATTGATCCTGGCCTGTGTGGAAAATACCAGTTTCAGCGGAGCCTACCCAGAGAATCCGTTTGACTTTCAACATTTCGGCATCAATTTTGTGGCCCTGCATGTGGATGGACAACAGGTGCCAGCCACGGCCTTAATACCGAACTTTGGGCGGAGGAATTTCATTCGAGCCTATCAAGAGCCTGTTTACAGCCACCGGTCAAATAAACCAGGACGAAGGGAATATGATCAGTCGGGAGGACTACGCGAACGGATACACGTTGTTCTGTTTCGATCTGACCCCCACCTTAGAGAACGACCATCAGCTGGCCCTGGCCAAGCAAGGCAACTTACGGTTGGAAATCCACTTTGCACGAGCCCTGGCGACCACCGTCAATATGATCTGCTACGCCGAGTTTGACAACATCATTCAAGTGGACAAGGCGCGCAACGTCCTGTGTGACTTCTCCACATAACATGGATACAGACCAGATAACCATCGTGCTGGAGAATGACCCAGAGACACGTAGGGTCTTTCAAGGGGTGTTCGCCCGAGATGTGTTTCCATTAGACCGTATGTATCCGGCTGCTTACGTTCTCAACACGGACCCGATGGATCGACCCGGTGAACTCTGGGTGGCCGTGTACTTGACAGAACAGCAGGGGGAATACTTTGACCGTACGGTCTGCCACCCCTCCATCCCGATTTAACAGACTTCATGGATCAAGGCACAGAGACGTGGTGTTGGAACAGTCAAACGTTGCAAAGCCTGACCAGTGGCGTGTGCGGACAATATTGCTTGTTTTACCTGTACCATCGATGCCGGGGAAGACCCTTATCTACTATCGCACAGATGTTTGACGAGTACCCCCAGGCCGAGGACGGCGATGTACTCGTCTATGACTGGGCCGCCCATCATTTCAATGTACAAGCCCCGTTCTGGGCTTAAGTTAATGACAAGCCCCTTGTTCTGGGCTTCAATGTACAAGCCCCTTGTTCTGGGCTTCAGTTAATGACAAGCCCCTTGTTCTGGGCTTCAGTTAATGACAAGCCCCTTGTTCTGGGCTTGAGTTTTCACGTCGTTGTTCTCACGTTGTTGTTGTTCACTGAATAAAAAAATGAGATCTCACCAAAAAACCCTGTCTTGTGTGTTTTATTCCTAATGCATCAATGCCCAATGTGGAGATTCAGTCAAACTGAAATCAGTGTTGTAGGATGGGGCCAAAATGTAACCCATCAAGTTTAGAATGCAAGAGCACTATAGTAAAAAATAGAGAGCCAATGAAATCAGCCTACAGACCAAGTACGTGTTTTTGGTCTAGGTTTGGATCGGGCATTTCATTGAGGTACGTGTATACGGTGAGTGAAAAGACTCGTCCAACACGTATAGATTATGTTGATGACTATAAGTTCTAGGTAACCCATCAAGGTTAGAATGCAAGAGCACTATAGTAAAAATAGAGAGCCAATGAAATCAGCCTACAGACCAAGTACGTGTTTTTTGGTCTAGGTTTGGAGCGGGCATTTCGTTGAGGTACGTGTAT
>JAVTVY010045748.1:0-20167 GCA_036873755.1 Hanleya hanleyi | reverse complement strand
GGGGGAATCAGCCACTGCCATTGCATACAGGGAGATCCTTGGTCCAACCGTAAGAAAGGGGGGGGGACGTACGCAACCCGAATCTTGGAAGGTACCAAGTCCACACCACTCTCAGTCCGCAAGCCTCTTGAGGTCAACTCACCATACTTGGAGTGATGAAGGATGCGTTGGAATTGCCGTGCTTGCTCTCTGGATCCGGCTGCACATCGTCAACTCCCTGTACTTTCATCACTACTGTTGACCCTAGGCCTGGAGCAGGTGTCTTTTGAGTTGAAGCGCAGAGGACCCAGCTGAGACATCTAGAAGGGAGTCAGTTTCTGGAAGACACAAGCAAATTTGTAAACCCTATCCTAGTGTCAGGCCTTCATTGGTGATTATAGAATCCACGGCCGATCAACTGACTTATTTCTACCTTCTGAGATGCCTTTTTATCATATAATATATGTAATAATAACAATATGACTGAGATGAGATGAGATGAGATGATACAGCAAGATGGCTGTCTTGCCGCGATGGTGACAATTTTGCCGCCCCCCCCCTTTTTCTGAAATTACTCACAACGTGCTGGGTAGCCACAGTGGCCCAAGCGTGGTCACACTATTGATTGCACTGTCATATCACTCAGACAGAAATTAGTGAACGAGGAGTTAATTGTTCAGGCACAAGACAGGACAATGTCATGGAGGGGTCAGTTCTTCCATAAAGGCCATGACACAGCGATGGCACGAATCACATTAGAAGAAGCAGAAGACAGTAGTGGGGGCGTCAATGGTATATCTACCTTCTGCCAATTGATAAGACTATTTTATGGTCTTCTTCAACTACGCGGCTTTTTTTAAATATCAAGCCTTGCTGACAGGCGAAGGGACAGAATAACCGTAGCCGAGAGCCGCGAACGGATCGGTACAAGTAAGATAGTGGCGGATGGCTCGAACAGGACATAGCAGAAGATCGTCCTCGAGGCCATGTACAAAGTCTGACAACGCAGGAATGGAGTACGACTTACGTTGAGCGCACGGACCTGAACGAACAGACTCATTTTTGGCGATAAATTCAGGAATGGGCCGAAAAGGAATGCAAGACCAATCCGCTGTCCAGGTCATAGAATATCTTTCAAGAGCATGAAGTTCAGACACTCTGGATGCCAAAGCAAACGCCGCCACAAAGGCCGTCTTATAAGACACAGCTTTTATAGACGCGGACTCTAAGGGTTCAAAAGGTGGTATAATCAGAGCACACAGAACCACACCGATATCCCATTTCGGTAACAGTTGGCGAGTACAACGCGACTGTAATGCGAAGGCGCGAATAAGCGCAGAGATATTATCGTTAAGGCTAATGTTGGAGCAGAATGATAGCCTTCCATGGTGCTAATATGAGACTTCCTATCCTGGTGAAGGTGAAGGAGGAAGTCAATTACGAGGGAAATAGAGTCGGGAACGGTATCACGACCTCGGCACCAGGACAAATAATCCGCTGTAGAGACCGAACCCGAAAAACGAACGTAGTGAGTAAGGTCCTACATATAATAAACAACCCTAAGGTTGATGACAGAACCATAATGTCAAAGTCTAACCATTGGTGTAACGGTCTATACAGGAATAAAGTACTTGATGGAGAAAGCCGGAAAAACTGTCCAAGTACACCACGAAAACATTGTGTTGTTTAAGCACAATCCTAAGGTAAATGGATCTCAACATAATGTTTGTGTGTTAAAGTCAACATGGTTCTGTGTTAATACAACACTGTGCTGAATTCAATTAAAGGCGACTACTCCGTCATTCACAATCCCGCCGTCATCCTCAGAGAATATCCACGTCCATAATCCAAAGACCTATTCCATATAACAGTATTTCACCAAATACTGCTGATTGATATTCTGAACTCCAGACAGGAAACAACAAGGTCTGGACAGAACTCTCTTCGTAGAGTAACGACGAACCTAAGTAAATCACAATGTGAAAAACCCGAGAGGAATTGATACAAGTCAGCCCTCACAATTAGGAAAATTCTCCACGGCAAAAAAATTGCTGAGGAGAAATCAATTGGCCACGGCAAAAAAGGGCTTCACCACGGCATTTTTTTTTGCAGTAGATCTAGTTTTGACTACGATAATTAAATGACTTGCCCAGGATGTTTGCTGGAATTCACAGATTTTCCACTACAATTGGATGCATTCATTTTTGTCATATCAGAAGTTCATAAAATACAGATGAACTTCTGGTCATATGTACTGACCATTGAGCAAAAATTCAAGTTTTTTGTTTGGGGTGACATAACCTTGCTACAAACCATGCGTTGGTAGGTCAATTTTTAGTTTTATTATTTTAATTTTAGTTCTCAATTGAACATTTTCATGATCACATACCTGGTGACATTATTGCTTCATGGGAGTAGAGACACGAGATGTGCGAAACAGAGAAAATATTACCACTTGTATGGATTTGAGTTTTCCTGGTTAACAGATATAACTTCAATATAAGATAGTTTCAGGAATACCCTATATTTCTTAGATGAATTAAAAAAAAAGTTAAAATAAAAAAAACCCTAAAGTTATAGGTGGGGCCTGTAGGGTTAATCAAACAAACAATATTTTAAATTTTGCCTTGGCTTCTTTGCAAACAAGAATGAATAAAAACTCCGATTTTCCAAACTCCTTCTGGTAAAGTTTTTGTATTCCGCCTCCAGAATGTTCAGCACATCCAACGACAGCTTAATATTATTGCCGCTTCTTGGTTTGCCGCGAACTTGCCCATATAGTCGGCCGGAGGCATTCCAGTTTTTTATTACCTCAGGTTCCAGCTATCCATTTATCCGATACGGCGATAGTGACAAAGCCACGTGGTCGTAACATGTTGGCCGATCTTGCACGCCTCAAAAAGTAAAGAAAATTTCGAGCACAGTTTCCACCATTGTCCGCCAGTTCAGGCTTTATGCACGACAACCTCAAATTTCACCATTTCGTCAGCATCGTCATGCTCTCGTACGATGGCAAAGCAAAACAAATTGTCACTGTCAAAACTTTTAAATACCGCTGTGCAGGAGAATGGTAATTGTAGGGGCTTACGTGGAGTACGGTAACCCCAAATGTCGGGCAAATTATATTCCGGGTAATGAATGAAAACATGGAGTATATAAGATATTTAGTGCCAGCTGTAAATAATTAATTTAAGATTACTACTCAGTTCACTATTTCAGGTTGCCGTGCCATTCATAATACAATAATACATAATCCTAACTGTACGTGAATTCCCCTTCATCGTAACCCTCATCATTCCCTAGAGCACTCTCCTCATATGCGGTCGCCTGTGCTATTGCGACAACGAAGAAACGCCAGTGGAGAAATGCCCTGCATGCTGGAGAGTGACAGACATCCAATTGAAGATCTGTGCTTTCCAGATCGGGAATGATCGGCTGTCTGACTGTCAGTTCTTGGAAAAGTGCATTTTGCCGACCGATGTCTCCAAATTATGCAATCAAACAACCACAGCACCAGTAGCTGTCTCGTTTATTAAAACCAAATTTATTAGCAAGAAAAGCCAGTTCAAGGAGACGTATTTTACCATCGACAGTATGTTGTTTACTGACAACAACAACAACATCACTTTACGACCCACGGCAAAAAAACTGCCGACGCGAAGTGATTTTACCCCAGCATTTACCACGGCAATTGCTGTTTGCCGTGGCTAATTGCGAGGGCTGCAAGTGGAAGGTTGACGCCAAACGAACGGACTTCCCCTCCCGCCGACGACCGACGATGGAGAATCAAAGGAAGTGCCGATGAATGGATATAAAATATGCATCTCGCAAATGAAGAAATGACGTGACAAACGGCGTTATGGCGTACCGGAAACGTCTAAACGATGTAATAGAACGACTCACAGGTGTATGAGAGACACATGACGGCGTAATGAACATGTCGTCAAGGTGTAATAGGAAAGCGTAATGTGAAAAATGCGAGAAACGTTGTATATGATAAACAACGTAGTGATTTCCTCATTCACAACAACTTAATGTATATGCATGCTCATCATGGAGCAGGATACAAACTTATAAAAGTACACGACGTAACAGAAGGGCGTTGCAAACAGTAACCCCGAAGTCGATTGTAATAATTTCCCTTCTCTTTAAACGCAGTAGAGATGAACATATTAAATGTTTGTAGCGTTAATCACCAAATGTAAACTCAATGAGATAAATGGGATTATGGATCTTTGTGTCAGTGAACATGAATAATGTGTCAATGAACATGGTTACATTATGATCTCTCCCGATGTAATTTGTCTCCTGTACATGAAATTCAGTACTGGAGATTTATATGGAGAGAATATTAAACATTTACAACAATGTTACTATTAATAACCAAATAGTCACACAACCGACATCCAGAACAAAGAATTTTCCCACGTAACCAAGAAAGATCCTTAAAGAATTTTAAATTCCCGAAGAGAGGAAATACATTTAAAGTCTCTCGCCGGCAGGAAAATGAGGTTATTCAAAAATTTAGAATTTGAAATGACCTAGCACGAACAATTTGTCGAGAAGAAGAACAGTAAGAACATTACTAAAAAGCAGTTTGATGCTCTAGTAGACTGTACCGGTAATACATCTTGGTAGAAAGAAACCATAGAAGACTTCACGACTTACGTGTCATTAGGTTTGATCCTTAGCCGGCCAATACCTTCCCACTCACGCTAGTAATTTTAAATTTTCTCATAGGGAAGAAATTAAAATTAGTGCATAACTCCATCTGAATTATAAGCGTAATACAGTATACAGATGGGATCAACTTGGTGTGAAACAAAACAATTCACAATGTAATAATCAGACAAATTGTGTTTCAAGAATATCACACTTTCACAATAAACAAGGGTAAGTGGGTGAATAGGTTTACTCACTCACGTAAACCAGCACGTGATCTCATTGTTGTTCGACACACCCTTAATTACATAAAGAGATCAGTAAAGAAGCTCATTAAGATGCGACACAGGGTCGAAGTAAATAGGGTTGAGTTGTGGTTACGTAACACAAATGCAACAATCATGCTTCATATTCATGTCAGCATGAAAGACATATAAAACCTGTGTAAGGTCTCTCTTGAATACAGGATATCAAAATCAACGTAATAATACTTGATATAACAAGAGATTACATTTTGGTAGGACCAAGGAACTGAATGTATGAAGGTGAACCTACCAAAACTGCAAGTCCGAACAGAAGTAACAACAACAACATGAAAATTGACGGCTGCAAATAAAGTATCAGATCTCTCCGGCGGGAAGAAACGAAAAACCCCCGCCGATGAGGATACTATTTACAACCCTACTTGAGATATACACAAACTCAATGCATAAAATTCATGAATCAACGAAACAAAACCTGTTCGTTTATTGTAGAGATCACAATCGGCCTTCAAGCTCAGCACTAAAAGGCAGACTTACAGAAATGCCGGGGACTAAATACAAATCTGTCACAAATTGAGCAATAATAAAACGAGGTCGCGAGAGCCCGTAAAAACCCACAACAAACACAGCGGGCCGAACTCATTGTTCGTGTGGAGACGTGATATTGAATACACATTGTCTCCATCACGCAGGACTGTGTTATCAGATAAGCCCGAGATTCATATTGACTTTAGAAAATATCGTCGGGCAATAATTTCAAGATATAGGAACTTTGAAAAACTCCGACAATAGCCATTAATTTCGCGACGTACGTCCGAAGACAATAAACACATGGCAGATGGAAAAACAGACCATGTGAAGTCTAAAAATTTGCCCAGACAAAATTTTGAAACAAGACAGAAATGTGAAAGAAAACTATCCTCAAAATATTAATTTAATCACCATCGAACCATTGACAAAAATGACATAGGTGAGATAACATACGGCGAGGGAGCATTCTTTTGTCTGACATTTAATACGAGGAAGACGATTATTCGAAGCAGACGGCATATCCGGCACCAACGCTAAAAGCGCATCCAATTTATCCGAAAAACCATCATTGACGTATGTTCCTAACTTTACACTGAAGAAAAGGAATCAACAGATGAACTCGACGAGACCGGAATGGGCGAACGAGTGATATAACTTCAGCGAGAGGTTGACAAATCGTGGACAACCGCATGATAAGAAACGGAGTCTGCGACTGACGAACGTGGTGACCTATATAAGAAGGCGAGACCGAAAGACGTGGCAAACGGCGTGGTGGTGTAGGAGAACGTCGAGTCGAAGTACGAGAACGGCATACCGGAGAACGGGAAGACCGAAAAATAGAACTAGAATTCCCGGTCTAATTCTCACCGATTTCGTAAGCAGTATGCACTATTTTAATTAGCAATAATCGCCGACAGATTGGATATTTAATGATGGAATTTGGTTGAAATATCAAACATTTATAAACAATGTTTCTATCTGTTACCAAATCAACCTGTCTCAATCCATGCCAACTCAATCCTAAAATTGAAGTCCCGTAACATGACATTTCCACTATTATAGAATCGCTGATTCATCGATAGACGAAACCGCAAGACAGCAATTTTGACACTCAATGGTAGGTCCGAACGACCCACCATAAAACGAGAAACGGATTTAGAACTGCGTTATGATTTAACCCGCAAAGGAGAAACCGACACGACGACGTTTATTCCGTTTAGAGGTAACGGAGTGTGAAAACCAAAAGACAATGACGAGGTCGAGATAATATGCGAACCCACTGCATTCTTTTGTCCGACGAGAACAATGGATTGCTCAGGCACGGCAGGTTAGAGAAGTCTTTGTCGAAGTAGACAAAGGAACCGGTTTGTCTGCATACATAGCCAAACCCGTACATGTAGGCTGTCTAAAATCTGTGATTTAACTAGACGTAGAACCGTCCCGCCGGAATATTTACAGAGGCGGGCGAGTTCTGATTACTAAGACCATGGGAAACATTTATATATTGCAACGATATCTTCGTTAGCTTTCATGTCATTTACAAGCAATTCCCAACAGGCGTCTGTCGACTTCCGAAAGGGACGGGTCGCCAGACGCCTGCAAAGGTAAGCCCGTCTAGCCTGGGCAAAATTTCCCCACGCTAACGGGTCCATAATACACACTCGGCGCAACCTCGCCGATAACACAACTCTTTACAAGAAAAACAAACCGTGTGGGCGTCCAAACTGGACCAACATTTCACACACGAATTACATGCATTAGATATCGGAATCTCAGACATAACTAATGAAAGAATTTCCGACAATAATGAAAGAATTTCCGACAAGAAATAACACAATTCAAAACCGATAAGGATACTGCGGGTCGTTACAACAACAACCCAGGTTGTATAAACACTTCCTTGATGTGTACTGGTCGAGGTACAACAGAGAATAGAGGGCGAGAATGGTTTGAGCAGAGCCTTTATAGTAATGCAGCTGGAATGGATGGGAGAGCTCTGCTAGGGGCGGACAACTCTCCGCTAGGGGAGCTAACTTTTAGTTTTAACTTCCGTTTTCTACGTTGTATCATCTTCCTGACGGAGATTATTAGGCATGAATTGAAACAGGTTTAAGATTTGGGAATCAAATGTTACTGTTTACAGGAGCTCTTTCAAAACACGTCTTGTTATCAAGACTGCAAAGGAAAAAGAGGAAGGGCATGCGCGGAGAACACGCCACCTAGCGGATGATCGACGAGACGATCAAGGGAGATAATTTCTTTGCAGGAGATCTCCAAAATGGAGGGAATATGGCATACATTGATAGCAGGTGAAGATTTGAGCAACAAATACTCAGGTTTATTGTACACAACATAGGCTGCCATTAAACCCATTTTGCAGACTCACTGATTGCAGAAGTCTTGTATCTAAAACCCAAAATAGCATTTACAATATGTGGCATCTAAACGATGTTAATAAGTGCAGATCAGTCAGGTAGTTGGAAAACAGGTGATAAATTCATAATTGATTTTCAGGCCTGTGCTGTAATATTTTCTATGGAAACCTATTAGGGGTTACCTAAAATCTGCTATGGTAACCTGAAATAGGTCCCCTAACGGAAAAATTAGGGTAACCTGTGTTCACCTAGGTAACCTGTTTGATTGACGGCATCTAATTAACGTAATCCTTTGAGAAAAAAAAATGAAAATAAACACATTATTTTATCATAAAATTCATATGTCTTTACTACTTTTTGTTTATTCCCAATCCCATGTATAAGAACTCTGTATTATTGTATTGAAAGATGAACTGGGGTCAAATAGCCTACCGAGTATACTGAAATCCACCAGAATATAAATATCCATGTATCCATCTGTATTTAATCATTGAAAAATGTAAAAACGACGAGAGATTATACATATGGATAGCTTCTTGAAAAATGATAAACCTGCTTGAATTCTGTGGATTTATCATCCATTGATCATGATAGATTTAGATTAAAAATGTCACAAATTATCAAAAGTTTTTCGGAATTATCAACCTTTCGTTGCATAACAACAACAACGTGCACTTGTATTCATCACTCTTGTCCACCAACAGTCGGTCAATGCGTGGTTGACAAACATCTTCTGAAGCACATTTTTATAACATCATGGGTCTTTTGTGCCTTCAAAATTTCTTTAATTTTTTCATCTTTAGTGATTCTAAAAAATACATTCTGTTTCGTTTTTTTTGATTATGGTACTGTCAAAGTTCTGATCACGTGCTCGACGTATGTTGTTTGTTTGAGAGGTAAGAGAGTGCTCACGCAGCACAAGATATACAATCGCTGATTCTATTGGTCAATTCAATAAAAGCCGTCCTTCGATTGGATTACGTAGTCATAGTTATGTCCCTTGCGGAGGTTGGAAATGTACTCGTCTTGTTATATGCGGTAACAACAACAACATGCGGTTGCGACACGGTACATGTTATCTCTTTCATCAGGACACCGGAATTCACTTGAACTGGAGACCCGATCATTTTTCTTGAACATATTAAAGGGGAATGTTATCACAATTTTTGAATGGGTAAAACCAATAAAAAGCAGTTCCCTGTGGCCTGCTTTATTTTTTAGAATTATTTTCAAAATTTTAGCGATGATGCAATATCCTGAAATACGGCCCCAAAGTGCCTGATTTTTACTCTCAGTAAATCCGCCCGGCGATTACCCTGTGACGTCACACAGTGAAGCGGCCAGAGTCAAACATGGCGGATAACACAGATAGGGTACAAGCTCTGACACAGATTCCGATTTCAGCGTTAACCACGTTGAAGACTGTGACGTTGGAGATTATACAGGTCTTGGAACTGAATAGAATGTAGAGGCAGTAAGCGATCATGAAACTAGGAAAAGGAGAATCTATCGAGTCATATAGATTTGAGCCATATACAAGCGAATCTGGGGTCAAACTGGGTCGTCCTGATGTCGGGCCTGTTTCAAGCCTGTGGCAGGCCGTGTCAGGCTGTGGCAGGCCGGTTTAAATACACTGATTACATGCTTTACATACGAAATTACAACTATCTGTGGATCTTACAATAATATTTATACATTTCTGCTTTTATCTGGCATTTTTTTTAGCCATAAATCAGTTATTATAATGCACAGGATCGTAAATTTACTCTTCCGTGCTAAAAAACTTCTAAATAATATAGCAAAAAGGAAACTAGGCCGGCTTGGCTTATTGTGGATGTCACTATAATATATATATTCATTTAAAATCTACAGATAATTTGTTATTGTAAGAGCATACTATGTAGTTATTTACGCCTTTATTTTTATAAGATTTATTGACGTAAAATTATACCCGCAGGGGGTTAAAAGAAAACGTGAATACAAACAGTTTCAGACATATACATGTAGAAGACAGACACGGATGACGGACAATACAAAACAATATACAGGACAAATTTACATTAAAATGTGCACAATAAGCGCTCACAAATCTATGGGACTGGCACACAGTGACATGGGGACTGGTAGTCTTCAATGCACAGCCACGTTTAAATAGGGTATATTGTATGCTATATAAGAATTTTTTTTAACCATCTATTAACTGGAAACAGTCGTAAACAAAATGGGCTACATATTTAGTAATTTGTGGATTATTGCAGGATAACAGCTCCACAAACATGTCATCAGTGCACATAGATTTATCGCTTATTAGGTTCGCCAATTCAGACATTAGTTTTGCCCGACGCTCAGAAAATTTGCAGCAGCTAAGAAGGAAGTGTTTTTCATCCTCTAACACACCACATGTATTACAGAGTCTATTACTTCGTGGGGTTTTAGAGTATCTACCTGTCTCAATTTCCAATCTATGGGCACTGATTCGAAGTTTAACTAGTGCAGATCTATGTTTTCCATTACTCAGAGACATTAGATTCGTTCATGGCGGGGATAAGATTTCACGAGATTATATGTTTCAAGTTTGCTGGAAGATGATACCTCGTCTCTCCATTTTGTCTCATAGATTTCATGTAGAACAACTTTCATAAACTTAGTGCTAGCTTTGGGATTTGGGCAACCAAAATTTTCCCATACGTGATACGACTTAAGGCTTTGTAGCAGACGTTTCATATAGTGCACCCAATTTTGTGCATTGTTTGCCCGATATGTGTGTGTTTATTGGCATTGTATGGTTCATTATTTTTCATTTCTTACGGGACGGACAGATTGTTATACCGTGGCACGCCGGCTTATTTACATTGCTTACGTGCTTAATTTTATTATGTGTTTGTCAATTATTGTTAGCGATTTGATGTTAAAACGGGAGCTAATCCATACCTGTGGATAAGTCCTCTCAAATGAAAACAAAGTTTCAATTCCAAAGGAAGCTATTTGATGTTGAAACAATAACTAATTCACCTGTGGAGAAGCCGTTTATTTCTTTTGGACACCCTGTTGCTGAACGCGCGACGTTAAACCTTAATTCTCTCACTCTCCCTCTTGGACACCCTCCCATAAAAAATTGTTTGCTTCACACCTTTCTGTTGGTTTCAGTTACTCTTCCGGGTGATCAATTTCAACTTATTGTATCAAAAAAACATAGAATGTGTGTGCTCACATGGAGATACAAAAAGACACCAAATAATCAGGATAAGCTGGTGCCGGAAGTGAATTTCCTATATACGGGAATAAGTTGATTAAAAGTACATTGATTATTACAGTTCAGTTAATAGCTGTAGGATTCAGGATGGACTGTTCGAGGAGACGATGGAAGCGGTGTGGGCCCAAACATGCAGGGAGATTTACAGTGCTTGTCTGGGGGAACGGTTTGTCGCTTGCCGAGTCCACGAGGTCGGTCGTCCCTGTATAACTCACGCACTCCGGCAGACTGAGGGGTTGTCTATTTTCTCTTTCTGTTAAAGATTTATTTGTCTTGATCTTGGAAATAGCTTCTTTCAGTATAGGGGGATATCCACACATTCTTGCCATCTCTGTTTTTGCATAGCTGTCGTCAGTGAAGTGAGCGAAATAAATGCGAGACCATTTCGTCGGCTTTCCCCACGTGTTTTGCACAAATTTCGTCGAATTTCTCCCCGATTTGTTCCCCGTTTGGCCACGGGTGCAACTTGAATCCATCTCCATTCGTGTTGCTACACCCTCCAACAACACACCGACGAGGTATGATGCCTCAAAAGTACGAGAATACAGTCGAAAAATATTGGAGTAACATTACTTGTTTACGTATGCTAATGCTAATGCTATGGCGGACTGGTTCACTCTGTGACGTCATGGGTCAAAGGTCACCGCTTTGACAGGCTTGTGGTAGGAAGGCGTTTAAATCGCCAAATTTACCGTTTTAAAGTTCGGAGATCGGGGGGAAAACTATATAGTCGATTTCTTACAGTATCAATGTATATATTGACGTTTACATAGGTCCGGCGATAACATTCCCCTTTAAAGATTTTAACCTTTATTACTACATTTTCGCGCCAGGTGAACGATATGCAATATTTTGGGTAACCTGTTTTAGGTCTCCTAAAAATTTGTTTGGGCACCGCCAGGCGAACGCGTTCGACCATTCGCCATAACAGCACAGGCCTGATTTTTGAAAATGTCACTGAACTCGATCCTATATTTTCAACATTCTGTTGATACCTTTCCCAATCCTTTTGCGAATAACATTCTGTGCAGACTTGTTTAAAGATGGCCACACCCATGAGAATTTGTTGTCTTTTTCCCCCAATATTCCAACACTGTGGTTCCATTCCATACAGGTGATGACAAATATTCGGGGTTTGATTATGGTATGGATTAAATCCTGGCTTGAATTCAGTGGATTTGCATCTCAGGGTTGTTATATGGGTATTTAACCGGTCTGTTGATTGGGGAATATTTAGTTCATGGTAGCCTATAAGCTAAAGACCAGATCTAGTAGGTAAAAAGTTATGATGAGATCAATGGACTGTCCCATTACCTTTGATGATGACCCCATTATGAACCTGTGCCTGTCCTGCTGGGTTCTCAGCTATACACGTGTACTGACCGGCGTCCTCACGATGAGCATTACGTACCACATACCTACTCCTACCACTGACACTCGGCTGTGCTGAAGAAAAAACAAAACAACATTAGAAAATATCTTCAAAATAGTTCAAATGATAAGAACTACAGCATGTGGAGGTCACTGATGGTTTGTCTGAAGTATTGAACAATGGAGGCATATGTAATAGAGGCATACATAATGAAGGCATACATAATAGAGGCATACATAACACAGGAAGGAAGCAATCAGAGATTGCTCAATTGTATGCCCCCCCTTCCGCTTTAATCCGACACTGCCCCGCCATTGTTCTGTTGTTTATTGGTTGGTGGAGGCCTAATTTGGATAATTATAAAAATTCTGTTTCTGTCACTTTTTTTGCCATGCCTCACATAATACATATTCCAAGTATCAGCCAACAAGTGATAATACGATGTTTCGATGCAAGATGGTCGCCAGGGCTTTCGCCAAATCCGAAAATGTGACCTGGTTATGAGACCTACATTCCTTGGGAGTATATTGTGGTGAAATTATGAAGCGATCAGTGAACTTTGAATTTTGCACCCAATTCACTCTTTTTGGGGCAACTTCATACTTTAACTTCAGGACCTATGTTGTCTGCTTTGGAATGTAGGATAACATATAATATAGCCATTTTTCTGGTCCAAATCGGTTATGGACTGAGATCCAGCCTGGACAAATGAATATATCCCATTCACTTTAGTTTTGATAAACAAAGGGCCATAACACTTGAAAATATAACCGAAAGCAGAGAAACTTCACGCTGCACAACTATGGGTCACTGACCACATACATGTATCATGCAAATTTCATACTTGTCCATACAATATTAACCGAGATCCAGCCCTCCAAGTCTCAAAGATTTGAAGAAAAACGGGCCATAACTGTTGAAAATATACACGAAATGTGGAGAAACTTCACGCTGCACAACTACAGGGCACTGACCACATATCCTGCAAATTTCATAATTGTCCATACAATATTAACCGAGACCCAGCCCGGACAAGTCCCAATTCACACAAATTTGAAGAAAAAAGGGCCATAACTCTTGAAAATATATGCGAAACGCGGAGAAACTTCACGCTGCACAACTACAGCGCACTGACAACATATCCTGCAAATTTCATAATTGTCCATACAATATTAACCGAGATCCAGCCCGGACAAGTCCCAATTCACAAAGAATTCAGGAACAAAGGGCCATAACTCTTGAAAATATAAGCGAAACGTGAAGAAACTTTACGCTGCACAACTGTCGGGCACTGACCACATATCATGCAAATTTCATACTTGTCCATACAATATTAACCAAGATCCAGCCCGGACAAGTCCCATTCACAGAGATTTCAGAAAAAGGGCCATAACTCTTGAAAATTATACCGAACTCGGAAAAAACTCAACGCTGCACATCTACGAGGCACTAGCCACATTCCATGCAAGTTTCAATCCTGTCCATCAAATATTAACCGAGATATTGCTCGGACAAGAAATTCGGACGGACAGACGGACAGACAGACAGACAGACAGGCGGACAGACGGACGGACGGACAAAGCGATCGCTATATGCCCCCCCTCTAGTTAGAGGGGGGGCATAATGAAGGCATACACAAGGAGTAGATTGTTAATGTCGCTTTCAACAATATTTCAGTCATATCACAACAACCCAATCACATTATCCTAACACCAGACCAACCAGTCCTTGATCTATCCTATTACAAGTTACATTTTTTAAGGGATATTATTGAATTTCTGGTACTTTTATTTTCAATCAGATTTTCTCTCCCGTTTTTGTTGAACAAATTTTTCACATACAGAAATTCCATTTCACAGATTATTGCTAGGGCTTTCAGCATCGAAAACAGCCGCATAAATGTGCTGTGACCAGTCTGCAAATTATTGCGACACCATATTATGACACAAAAATGTTGATGTGGATTTCATCAATTTATTTTGTCATTTAATATTCAAACTGCATAAATCACATCAGTTTCATCCATCTTGAAACTTGACACATCAGTCATCCACATGGGTTAGCCAATGGATTGCATTTCACTGAATCAACCAATAAAAGGAGAGCCCTCAAATCAAACAGTTTACAAAATGCTGAAACTTGTACACATGTATCTTGTGATGTCTGTCTATAGTACATGTAAGTGGATAAATAATCTTATGATAATTAATTAGCTAATTAACCCTATCATGCTTGTCATATAACATCTTACACGGCATGTCCTGTCCATTTCTCTGCCAGCGTATGGAGGGTATGGGAATCCCATCAGCATGACAGGTTAATTCCAGACGACCTCCAGTGCTGACCTCTATGTCACGTGGCTCCACAGTAAATGAGGGAGGAACTGAAAGTGAAAAACATTATACGTGAACATGGCCACCCTGTAAACACAGAGGATAACATATGTAATCACTGGCATTGCAATGGCCGTATTAACCCCATCTGGAACGTAGGGGCAGGGCATTATTGCCTCTCTACCAAACTTTTCAGGCCAGAAATGGATGAGGGGTAAAAGCTGATAAGGTATCATAAATCATATCGCTAGACTTCCTGGAACCTTAATATTCTAATGCAGACAAAATACTGACAGACCCAGACAGTAAAGTGGAAAGGGAAGTGAAGGACTCAAAATATTCTTACCCTTTTGCAAAGTATATTATTGTCTACAAAAATGCTTCAAGTTCCAATGATTTCAGAATTCCATTCTTACAACAGAGATATCTCCCTTGACACAGTTGTCCCCCTTCATGTGATTGTTACCTTGTACCCTAAGTGACAGTTCACGGGAGTCTCGACCTGCCAGGTTTGTGGCTATACAAACATAACTTCCTGTATCACCAACCTACAATAATCACAGGAAGAACGTTTAAATTATTTCAGAGAAAAGACATTTATGTCATATACTGTTTAAGACTCTTATACGAGTCTGTTGATTGTAAATATAGACAATAAAGGCTCCGACAAGAGAGTCGCAAGTTTGCGATAAAATGTAATGTAAATGGAGTATAGTTCAGAAGTTCATCTATTTTTATAAACATCTATGTCATTTACTTGCTTTAATGTTTTAATATAAATATCAAAATATTTCATCAACTGCTATAACGAGGAAGTGTCTGACCCTCAAAGCAGCATATATGAATGTACAGTGCCGCCTCGCCATAGCGCGCCTCGATAAAACGCGAATTCGGATATAACGCGCACAATTTTTTGTCCCCCAAAATAAAAAAAAATAAAAATTAAATTAATAAAAAAAAAAAAAAATCGTTAAATTCAAAAATTTCGAAAATATTTCAACACTGTTGTTAAAACATAACTCACGAAACACCAATTGCACGTAATAACCTGTTTATTGTGTGTGTATTTGTTTTGTGTTAGGCCTTTGTTAAAGCTACCGTACCTGAATGGCCCACCCGCGGTACGTGCGACCACGTGGTGAACAACAACAACACAGTCATCAATGTGAACTTTGGTGTGCTAGAAAACAAGTTGTAGCGTGCCTAAAGACTGTTAATTAATAAAGAGACTCTGTCAAACTTCTGAGCACACATTGTCATTAAGCAATCAGGATAAACTGTTAATCCCGTGAAGGTTAGAAATCTCAAATATGTCGCTGTTTGTTTTTGCCGCGGGTCTCTTGAATAGGACTTATCTGCAGCCCTCTTGGCTGGTCCTAGGTGGGAATAGGCGCAGATTCCCAGTGTGATATTTTAATCTTCTTATCCGCGGTACAATCTCTTGTTTCTCAAAATTATATATGCAGATGTATGCACTTTGATAATTTAATTGGATCATTTAAATGAAAATGTAGTGTATTTTGTCTGTTTATTTAATTATGTTATGTTCCACAATATGTGCTATGATAATTTATTCTTTTAATTTGGATAAGTTTTCTCTCTCTAAAATGTGCTGAAATTATACAATTTGGATCGGGTCTTTCCGTGTGTTTGGAATGAGGTTGAATAAAAAAATATTGTCCGAAATATATTTTCAACGACACGCATTATTCAACTTGATAGTGCAAGGGAAACAACTTCAGAATGAATGGTTATTCCGCGATCACCTGCAGCCGAATGCTGCTGCCAGATCACGTGGGCATTACTGCCATCATTCGGTACTTCGTGACATTTGCCGGGAACTCCGAAATAAATTAATTACCAATCTGAATCTAGAAGGTTAGTAAAATTACCGCTATGTCAGACGGTCTAATCACGTCACATTTGGCATGAAAAGACCGCACCCCATCAGCCTTGGTCCAGTGCGTCAGTATCTTGTCATGATTGACCAGGGTCTTTTTGTCTTGGTCGTGTGGTTGACAACGATCTTTTTACAAAAGACAGAAAATCATAAAACAGTTTGTTCACGTTTTATTTTGAAAGTGTTAAGAATAGGACAAAATAATTTTCCCGGATATAAGCGTCCCAAGCGTTACTGCATGCTGTTAAGCTGGGTTGACAACGCCACGTGTGCCCCTGTAAAAGAACAACAACAACAACAACAACAACACCAGCTTGGTATTTTGACAATTCATTATAACGCGATTATCCTATAACGCGGTTTTAAATTAGGGGACAAAACATCGCGCTATGGCGAGGCGGCACTGTACCTCTGTATTGCCAATAACGAGGTAACCATCATCAGTGGGTTGGAATTTCCCAACAGTCAAACGAAGCCGTCGGCCATCTTTCCTCCACTTGATCTCCGGTTTGGGGAATCCCTCAGATTTACAGGGGAGCCTGGCTGTCTCTCCTACTTTCACTGTTAGTGTCCGTTCTGACTCCTCAACACTTGGGGGTACTGAAACAGGAGCGAATATTAAATTCAGTAACTTTACAGAACAGAGAATTTCTTTATGTGACATTAGTAAAGTGAATTGATATTGAATATGCAATGCAGGGGCTCCTCTCTAGCCATTCTATGCTCTTGCAATCCTCAGCTGCTGTATTTAGCCAGACAAGATATTCAGTTTTGGTACATCTCTATAGTTTCCACCACAGGTTATATATGGGAAAGTGCATCTTTTGCCATCACTTGTGAATACATGTTCATGTTTACCCAACTAGCAGTTGTGAGAATTTGTATTGGTGGTACATCACTACTAGGAATTAGGTCAGGGTATGAAATAGACAAACAAATTGTAGTTGCCCATCGGCAAGCATGGGCAACCATCACATACAATTGCATTGCAATTTGGGCAGAATTTGGTTGCCCAAAGGAAATTTAGGTTGCCCTGGGCAACCGGGCAAAGGGCTATTTCGCACCCTGTAGGTATTCAGTTGTGTGTTAATGTTCATCAGTAAAGCTACAAAGCACAATATTGTCACAATGACTGACCTTGAACAAGCACAATATTGTCACAATGACTGACCTTGAACAAGCACAATATTGTCGCAATGACTGACCTTGAACAAGCACAATATTGTCACAATGACTGACCTTGAACAAGCACAATATTGTCACAATGACTGACCTTGAACAAGCACAATATTGTCACAATGACTGACCTTGAACAAGTACAATATTGTCACAATGACTGACCTTGAACAAGCACAATATTGTCACAATGACTGACCTTGAACAAGCACAATATTGTCACAATGACTGACCTTGAACAAGCACAATATTGTCACAATGACTGACCTTGAACAAGTACAATATTGTCACAATGACTGACCTTGAACAAGCACAATATTGTCACAATGACTGACCTTGAACAAGCACAATATTGTCACAATGACTGACCTTGAACAAGCACAATATTGTCACAATGACTGACCTTGAACAAGCACAATATTGTCACAATGACTGACCTTGAACAACCAGACTCATGTCAATGGACTCCTGCCCTGCATCATTCTTAGCTACACATGTATACACTCCAGCATCTTCTGCTCTGCAATGATCAAATACAAGCATACAAACAAAAGGGAGGGGGGGATTTGTTTTAATGTCACACTCAAGATTATTTCACTCATATGGTGACAGCCAGTTTGGTTGGTGGAGGAAACCCGAATCCACAGAGAGAACCAGCGCCCGTCGGCAAGTAACTGGCTAACTTTCAGACATGCACCAGTGTGACTCGAACTCGTACCAGTTCAGCGAAGTGGCCTAGACCACTTGGCCACCAACGGCCCTTGCTGCCATGGCGCTATAACTGATGACTCAGAATCTTGCAGACAAGCTGAATGATTTTTGACAATCTAATCATCTCTGTACCTTATACAGGCATGTAGTGAAACAAGGTAGAATATATTTTGTAATAGCCTGTTCAAAAATATTTTTTTAAATTTCACTCATAAGCTTTCAATTTAATTACATCATCACCTCACCTGGCCACAGGTATGAAGAGCCAGCCAGACTGCATTGTACGACGACGATAGCTGTTAGGAGATATCTCCGTCCCATCCTTCTCCCACACAATCTTTGGGCGTGGCTCACCTGATGATCGGCATGGCAACAAGATGTCTCTGTTCTGGTGAACAACAAATTCTCGTTTCTCTGCAGTTATTGTGGGAGGGACTGTCATTAAATATAAAATAGAGTTGAAATTCAATGAATGGAAAATATAAAGCTTTATTTGGAATGGGTGATCAAAGAGGGGCTTAACATATTCAACAGATTGGTTGCCAACATCAAGATCTGGGATGGATAAAATACAGGTATACAAGAATGTGTACTGGCCTACATTTATTTCAACAATTATATATACATGTTATGATGCTGAACAGCCTGGACTGATGGAACAAAAGATGGTTTTATTTAATCATATGACAGATGTTCTAATACTTCAATCACTTCATCAATACTCAATTATCATTGTAATCAATCTTTGATCAGCCTACCTAATAAACTATAGCACTGATAAAAACATTTATGATAATGCCCTCAATAAGTCAATCACAGGAAGTGAAATTTCCCACCAAAATCAGGGGGTGATCAAATTTATTAGAACAGGAATTTGACAAAATGGTCCATAATCAAGCCAATAATCCAATATTTTTTAGTTATTTTAATGGTTTTGGAGGGTGAGGACAGTTATCAGAAGAATTCATTGAATACTGTCCTCAAAATTAGAGGCGAGCGAATAATTAGAGCAATCAAAGTAGTATGATTATGTTGTTGCAACATCAGTTTTTTTATCGGACTCACTCGACTCTCTGTTCCAATAAATTAGATCATCCAAATATTTGAGGTGGAAAAATGCACTTCCTGACACGGGCGTCTCCAGGGTTTCTTGAGAGGAGGTCGTTTTCTATGCTCACTTATTAGAGAGCCCAGTACTGTGCTGCCCAACATAAGAAAATAGCATGCAGTTGGGAGCTGAGAGGCGGTCTTTCGCACCCAACGACCCGCCCCCTAGCGACGCCCTTGCCTGGGGTTGATCAGTAGATAATTCAACACACTCCAGTCTCACCTTGGACATCAAGTTTGATTTGCCGGATAGCTGTTCCAGCATTGTTCTGTGCTATACAGATATAAACTCCCGAGTCCTTCAGCTGAGAACGACCAATACGAAGTGAGGCATTCTCCAGAATCTGAGTCTCTGCCAAAATATGATGGAAACATCTGTTATAATCCTTTGATCCATCCAGTGCTTGGACATGACCCACCTTTTAAGTAATTTAAAGTCTGATCAACCATGGAGGGTATACAGATCTTCTAAGGCTATTGTTAAGAGGCGGTACTACAGATATAG
>JAVTVY010045747.1:0-21068 GCA_036873755.1 Hanleya hanleyi | reverse complement strand
TAAAAAATACTACTTCGCTTGGTTTAAGTCATATTTTGTCTTCTGGAAGCTTTCAACAAGCTGGTTCCCAAACAGGTGAATTCTGATTTACAAACCATCATCGCTTATCTTTCCTTGATTGTGACATCACATCAGACCAGCCTCTCGAAGACTGAACGTTACAAGTATTGACGTCCAGCGAAGTGGTCTAATGTGATGCCACAAACCAGCGTCAAACAAGGGCAGATAATTGATTCAGATCTCATTTCTGAAATCGGCTGGGCTTGAAATATCAACTTTGGAGGACTCTTCTAAGGCCACCAGGAGACGAAAGACTTCAAATATGTCAAATGAAGTGCACAGGCACAAAGTTCCATCACTTTGACGATTATAAAAAAATATGAGAACCTTTGCATTTCACCTTTAAAGTTGCCTGAAACAACTGCTGTTAAGATACTATGGGTTGTTTTTATCATGTATTATAAACTTCTATTGTTCAGGCTTTTATGTGAATAGCCTCCCTCTAGACTAGTCATCACACCCAGACAGTCAATGTTGTTTTCCTAATCTTTCACGACACATATGGTCTCCTGTGAAGCAGTCCTGACATGACATTGGCAAGGGGGGGGGGGGGGATTAATATCACACTCAAGGTTATTTCACGTATACAGTGACGGCCAGTTTGGTTGGTGGAGGAGGATGGAGTACTCGGAGAGAACCACCACCCATTGGCAAGTAACTGACAAACTTTCATACATGCACCAGCGGGGCATATGATTGGGAAGGACATTGAGATTTTGATGCATTTATAGCAGAATTAATATTCTAATTCTACATTATTAGGAGACTAGGAAGAAAATTGCATATCAAGACTACACTCCTTTGCCATGGTCGGGATGAATTTCGATGAACCAATGCTGTGCATGCCTTTGTACCATATATGGCCGGAAAGGCTGTCGATACATGATGAACAGGTAAACAACAGAGTGGTTTCAACCATCCTATGGTACTTTTTGAAAAAAAACAAAAAACAACTCTTGGCGCAATTTTGCATTTATTACTGTGAGAGAAAATCCAATTGGCGTCCAGAATTTATTTTGGTGGAATTTTTCAATCATTTGATCAGCTACGGCGATTTTAACAAAAGAAATAGCAATATACGCGTAACAGGAGAAAAATTCTTAGGTTTGAGCTAGACAATCACATGGTTCTGATGGGAGAGAAAATTAGATTACATTTTTTTCTTCAGTCGTTGCTACACTGCCTGAATTACTTCCCTCTCAGATATAAATCTCTAAAAAGAAAATATCCATCAGGAAAGTAATAAAGAAAACCAGGACTATATTAAGGTGGAACTTTTCTTCCGTAAGATCAGTAGTGCCAGTGATTATGGCATGAACATACATGTATACCAAAATTTTTAGAATGAAATTCCTATTCAGTTGCATTGATTCTTTACTAAGAATGATTTCATCCAACAAAATATTGCTAGCTAATACATACAGTAAAGACCCCAACAATAAGTTGACATAGTCATCTAGATAATCCATTATTGCTTGTTATTTTGATGGTTTTAGATGGCAATACAATTTATTATAACGGATTGAATTTTGCCAAGAAATTGGGGATACCCTATTTCTCCTAATTATTCAGATGGCAAAACTGAACTTCAGGCATCTGTCGAGAGAAATTCCTCTGGCTTTCTACAAATTTCACAAGCTATCTTTTCAGGTCTTGGGATAAACGACACATCCATGCCACAGTATATAGCCTCAGTTGAGATAAATATGTTCTAAAAGTGCTGTTCAAAAAATTAGAAAAAATAGGGTACCCTATTTCTCTAATTATTCCTAATTATTCAGATGGCAAAACTGAACTTCAGGCATCTGTCGAGAGAAATTCCTCTGGCTTTCTACAAATTTCACAAGCTATCTTTTCAGGTCTTGGGATAAACGACACATCCATGCCACAGTATATAGCCTCAGTTGAGATAAATATGTTCTAAAAGTGCTGTTCAAAAAATTAGAAAAAATAGGGTACCCTATTTCTCTAATTATTCAGATGGCAAAACTCAACTTCAGACATCTGCCGAGAGAAATTCGGCTGGCTTTCTACAAATTTCACTAGATCTTTTCAGGTCTTGGGATAAATAACATATCCATGCCACATTATTTAGCCTCAGTTGGCATATGTTTTTTTTCTTCTGCTTCTAAGCCTAGGAATGCTGTTCGAAAAATTACATGTAGGAGGAACCGGGTAAATTGAATTTTAATATGATTCAGCATATTATAGGTTTGCTTACGAAGCAACATATTTCACATCTATTTTGCACAGACATGGAATCCAACAAGCATGACTACATAGTTGGCCCGAACATCTGAGAATATAATTGTGAAAGAGACCGACGAGCAAACTGGCACGGTCTTGGAGGTTAAAACCAAACTTTACATTCTGGGAAATGGAATGCATATCAACGGCTATCAAAAATGTTTTCAAACATTCTTTGTTTCAAATTTTGCATACTATACAAGGCAGCCATCCATACAGGTTATTCAAATGAAGATAAAATCCACAAAAAGGTAATGTTATTCCTTCAATACATGTACAGTGGGTGGTGCACTTGGCACTGGAAAGCGTATTTCTCCATTTTCACCTGCAGATGGCAATTTTGTTATTTTATAGTAGGAGGCCGACACCATGATGGGATGGTATGCGACCTAGGAGGTCATCCCGATATACAAGCTTATTAATGAACCGGACTCTCACTGGGGAATAACTTGAGTGCAGTTACCCGCTGACATCACAGATGGGTATATCACATGACTAAAGCCAGATGCGTGTCTTCAGCGTTGCAATGCGGGTAGAGACAACAGCATACAAGATGGGACTGATATGCATCTTGTTCGGTATCACTATCTTTCCTCCTTGATAGGTGTTGTTTGATCATTGTTACTAAGGCCAAGGCCACCGTCTTCTGGTAGAACACACTTCCATAGACCGTAAGTTTTTCCGACGTTAGTCTGCCACAAACGTAAAGTCCCATCCTCACTGCCGCTGGCATATAGCTCTCCATCGGGAGAAAACCGTACACAGTGCACAGGTCCGAAATGGCCCTTGAACGATTCTGAAAAGGAGGGAAAGTGATGAGAGATGAAGTCAATGAACCAATAGTTTTCCAGATGGCACTTGAGATAAGGGAACTATTTAAATCCAGTAATATATTTGACAAAAGCAGAAACAGCTCTTGGTGAAGTATATTGCAAATGAGAGAACAATTCCGACAATGTCCGAAACATTTATTTCTTATTTTTGCAATATTTCCCCAAAAGAAAAACAATTTGAAACACTGGAAATAAGGCAAAATTAATTAAGCCAGGCCATCACCATTAAAACTTTTACACCATGAAACGCCACACTAATATGCTAGCTAGATCAGCTCTCGGAAAAAATATGACAGCTATTGGTGGTATGTTTGGGGGATAAATCCCAACAATTAAGGATTTTTTTTTTATGGCTGAACATGCTTTGATGGGCAGATGTTTTAACTGAAGCTGTTCATGTGTTCGGTATTTGGCTTCCAGAACATGCCATGGCAGCTTGACAAGTAAAATGAAAACTTGAGCAGTTGAAGTCCCTGTAAATTGTTGAAAATAGTGATTTGGCTTGGAAACGTAAAGTTTAGTACATGGCATGGAAAGCAATGTCAAGGGAGATCCCGAGGTAAGGTACCCACAATTACCTAATTTGTTCTGAAAGGAAAATTTGGCTTGGCCTCAGGTGACACAACCTACAGGTGAATTGGCATGAAAATCCCAAGTGAGATCTTGAGGCAAGGTACCCACATATCAGATTTGGAAAGAACCCGTTCAAGTTTTCAGAAGTAATTGTCAGGAAACAAAATTAAACTTCGCCCCAGGGGACACCACCTATTGGCCGATCAGCAAAAAAAAAAATCCCAAGTGAGATCTTGAGGCAAGGTAGGAAAGACTCCATTGAGGTTTTCAGAAGTCAATGACCGGAAATGAAATTTTAAATTGGCCCCCTGGTTGTGCAGCATGATGAACAATCCCAAGTGAGCTCTTGAAGCATTTGAAAAGAATCCATTAAGGTTTTCAACAGTTATTGTCCGGAAACAAAATTTTAACGTGTCCCAGGGGTGGTGCCACCTGAAGGCGGATCAGTTTGAAAAACGATCACAAGTGAGATCTTGAAGCAAGGTACCCACATACCAAATTTGAAAAGAATCCAAAATTTAAAAGAATTGAAGTTTTTCAGAAGTTGTCCTGAAACGAAGTCGGGCAGAGGCATGGATGGACGAACTCCAATAGTAGTTCCCCTCTTGCTCTTTAACATGTTCAGGGGACAACAAATATTTAACCCCTTCAGGCCTTTAAAGCCGAATTTCTTGGAATAACGATTATGGTACATGAAGTACAATGTTGATGACATCATTGTATAAGCAGAGTTTATTCAGTACAGTAAAACCTATAATAATTCAATCACCGGAAGTGAAATTTCCAACCAATAAATCAGAGAATGAGCAAAATTATCAGAACAGGAAGTTGACAAAATGGTCCAAATCCATTATTTCTTTGTTATTTTAATGGTCTGATCAAATTTACTAGAATAACTGATTGAATTCTATCCACAATATCAGGGTCGATCAAATTTGTATAGGGTGATTGAATTCATAGAGGAATTGCCGTAACCTAATTCTCCATGAGGGTGTGGAAGTGCGTTTTCTGAGTAGGATTGCTGTCATAAAATCACTGAGACTCCCATACTCACAGATGATTCACTTATATATTCTCTTTCCTTTACTGAGATAATCTTAATTCAGCATTTTAAATTATATTCACAATCACTGCAGCTAATAAAGACAAAAACAACATTTTTTGTACGGGAAAAGTGGACCGCAGGGAACTAGACCACTTCCTGTTTCTACCTTTCTCCACTCAAGAGCGTCTCCGAAATCTAGCACTGTGAAGTCCCTCGCCTTTGCACTGTGTCGAAACCAATGAAATGATACCGCAGTGATGATTAATTGCTATTTACTCAGTTCAGACAGTTCATTTCCCACTGTTTCAATCAAAATGGCTCAGTTTTAGCTGTGGGTTGCCTCCCTTGATGTGACAGGGGAGGTAACTCCCATTGATGGAAACTTATTTCCTTTCATCCTTCAGGGATTCTCTCTGAAAATCAGGTATTTTTACAGCATATTCCCACCAATAAAATGTGATGCATATAAGACTACCCAAGACTAACCTATTTCAGCACCAGTCTGATAGTTAAACTTGTACATCTTGAAATCTTCCCCACCACACACAAATACATCTTTGGTTGGGTGTAGAGAGGCTGTATTTATCTGTATTGGTGCATCAAACTCTTTAATGCGCTCAAATCTGAAAAGGTAACAGAGAGAGAGAGAATTAAGGTTTAACGTCGCGTTCAGCAATATTTTGGCTATATAGCGACGATCAAAACAAAATTCTAAGTATTCAAGTTAATAACTTAGTAATCCAACACATTAAAACATACACACATTAAAACTTACACCACAAACTGATTTCTCTCAATAACCTAAGGTATAGTCTTCTTTCACCCGACTAAAAAGATCTTCTAAAGTAGCTGCTCGATAAAAAGAATCTCTTACAGTCTTAAAATCTATACTACAGTCAATAAGAATATGTTTCACTGTGACATCTTCGTGGTATGGAATACACCTTGGGACTGACTCTTTTTTTAGTAAATGAGTTAATCGTGTATGGCCGATTCTACATCGCCTGATCATGGCTTGAGCGAAACGAGTGACTGGTATATCAGAAGTTGACAGGTGTGAAATGCAAACTTCCAAACTGACCAAGTAAAAACCTGTCGAGCCAAAAAAAGTATTTTGGTTCTGGTCAGCATGTGCTTGAATAGACAGTTCAGCTGTTCAAACGGTGTTGGAGAATGAACATTACAATGCAGTGTCAAGGAAATTGGAACTCTTCTGCTTTTGGAAATTAGTTTTTGTTAGGGCAGGATGGCCAGTTAAGATTCCGAAATATATGATCCTGTAGTACTCTGTGGCAGAAATGTACTGCATTTGGAGCATTTCATTCGATTTTTAAACTCTATTTATTATTAGTTTCATACATAGGAAAGTTTTGACATCACTTTCTACAAAAAAAAAAGTCATCCTCATATCAGGGGTCCAATACACCCCTGACTGCAGTCGAATGTGTTCTCCGAAGCTGAATGAAACAGTCTACTGGCGAAACTGATGTTTCAATTGGTCAATTCTCGACTTGAAAAGGGAACCTTCCGAACAGTACAGTGATGTAGGGGGGCGGGGAGAGGCTAGTGAGTGACAAACAGCAGGTACATTGTTTTATTCACTAGCTACCCTGAAATAACATGCACCTTCAGCATATCTAGAACAGTTAATTAGAATACGGCGCTTTGATTTGTGTTCAGTGACAATGCCATATAGTCGACATGTGATCGCCTGACGAGCCTTCACCATCAGTAATAGAATCCATTGCATCACACACTACGGCAGTCCATACTCATGGACTATATTCATGGGAAACACAAACAAAAATCAATAACATAAACTCGTTAGCAGTGAAACCAGTGTAGGTTATTAATGAATTAATGGGGTTATCATGGTGATAGAAGAAGGTTTGTATTAACGGAGTAATCTCTGTGCTGGGAACGAGTTAAATATATTTCAATTGCGGGCAGGGCTTGTAGGCCAGACGATAGATGTTCAGCTGACATGCGCTGTTCGGAGGTTGGAAAAAAAGTCTGGTCCTACCATGGATTATGGATACAATCAGTCACTTCAAATATGGAGAGTTCTACACTGCTTTCAAGATCTAAAAAAAAGTCACATCGCGTGATGCTTAAATGAAGGATGAACCGGAATTATGGATACTCACGTATCAGTTTTCCAGAAGCTTGTACATTGGCCATACGTTATGACGAGCATGCTGCCGTCTCGCGTCAGTTCTAGACTACTAGGGGCGAGATCAAACTCCAGCTGTCTCACTTCATTCCCACTTACAACATCCCAGATTCTGAAACGAGACAAAATACATGATGCTGATGGCAAGTACAAAGTACTTTCTCAAAATCAGGTATAAATGTAACCCACATAATATTATGGACTTTATGACCCTCCTTGAGATATTGGATAGACATTCTGGGAATATGTTTTTGTGAAAGTGCTCTTTTAAGTACTCAGATCCCGGGTGGAATACTATGAAATAGATCCACAAAGCTTGAAAAATAGCATGGAATACTATGAACTAGATCATTCGTATCACGAGAGTGCCTACATGTGCCAGAACACCCGGTCACCAAGCTATGTATTGACTGGGCTCAATGTTGCTTAACTTTGGCGATCTAACGAGAACTGGTGTGCCCCTTAACTTCAGCGATCTGACGAGAACTGGTGTGCCCAAAGTGATATGCCATTCAGGATCAATGAAGAAGGCAAACTTTATATTATAATATGGAATTTCCATGTATGTTGCAATACCAAGACCATTTGAGGTCTAGGGTGTATACAGATCAACCATCCTTAAACTTCCACTTTATTAAGACATGTGCCACACCCCAAGACTGCCTGTACAATGGAACACATCATCCCTCTTTGAAAAGAAACACAGCAAGGAAGCAATCAGAGATTGCTCAATTGTATGCCCCCCATTCCGCTTTAATCTGACACTGCCCCGCCATTGTTCTGTTCTGTATTGGTCTGTGGAGGCCTAATTTGGATAATTATAAAAATTCTGTTTCAGTCACTTTTTTCGGCATGCCTCGCATAATACATATTCCAAGTATCGACTAGCAAGTAATAATACAATGTTTTGATGCAAGATGGTAGCCGGGGCTTTCGCCAAATCCAACAAGAGCCCAAGGGGCTTCAATATACGCCCGTATATCTGGAATTACATTGGTTCAAATTTCAAGGTTGTTTAATAGCCTTGATTCCAATTGATCTAGCAATCCAGAGAAAGGTCTACAATTTTTTGCTCATGAGAATGTAACATATATCACATCTTACATTGAATGATAAACTAAAATGAGCTTAACTCTTGGTAACTGGTTGACCTTGAAGCAAGAGCTGAGAGCTCACATATCCCACACTGAAATCGACAATAGTCAAACACAAGAAAATAGTAGTTTTCCTGCAAATGGATTCCTTTCAGACGAGAGAATTTTTCATGAAGGAAGAAGAAAGTGATGAAGTAAACCTTTGTTCTCGAGTTAATAAACAGGTGTGAAGTTCATAAAGGACTCCTTTCCCCGTTAAATTAGTAAATGTATGGGTTTTATTTCACAACAGTTTAACTAAATGAAGCGTTTCAAACATGGGAGACAACTCCACAGGACAATATCATATAAATGCAGGGGAAAGACTTTTGAATATTCCAACACATTTAGTCAGCTAAGCTTGATTCAGTTTTGGGGGACTGCGACCTAGAACTTTGACAAATTGATCTCATATGTATGGCTCCACTTTGCCATGCGAGTAAGGTATACTCAAAGTTTGGTACCAATCCATACCTTGAAACTAGAGCTATCGCATGGACAACAAATGTTAATGGATGAATGGACAGAACGCAACATCGCATTACATGACCTCATCTTCGACAGGCATATGAAAATGTGACTTTTAATGATTTCTTGATTTTGGGGTCACAGTGACCTTGACCTTTGACCTTGGCCTAAATTTTGGTACATGACAAACCGTCTCCCCTCAATTTCTCAATGGACACAAAAATTCATGATTTTTAACAATTTCACGATTTTGGGGTCACAGTGACCTTGACCTACATTTTGGTATGTGACTCATCGTGTCCCCTTAATGTATCTACTGACACAAAAAATGTTATTTTTAATAATTTCCTAATTTTGGGGTCGGTGACCTTTGACCTTGACCTAATTTTTGGTACGCATCACTTCATTTCCGCCTATTGAACCCACTCACAAAAAATTAGAAATTTTTAACGATTTCCTGATTTTTTAATCACACTGACCTTTGACCTCTGACCTTGACCTACATTTAATATGCAACACATCGTTCCCCCCCTAGGGCATCCACTCACCAAAAATTAGAACTTTAGATAGAAAACTGTCAACGATCAATGATTTCCTGATTTTTGGCAACAGTGACCTTTGACCTCTGACCTCGACCTCAATTTTGGTACGCGACACATCGTCTCCACCTGGCGTATCCACTCACCAAAAATTGCAACTGTGGATAGAAAACGTTCACAGATATAGACCGGACACGAACACTTCAGTGATTTCCTGTTTTTAGGCCAGTGACCTTTGACCTGTGACCTCGACCTTCATTTTGGTACGCGACACATCGTCTCCCCGTAGGGTATCCACTCACCAAAAATTGGAGCTGTGGATAGGAAACTGTCCCAGATATAGACCGGACACGAGAACCGGACAGACGGACAGACGGACAGACGGACGGAAACCGCCATCCCATAATACGACCGCCTTTTGGGCGGGCGTATAAAAATGTGACCTGGTTATGAGACCTACATTCCTTGTGATTTTATTGTGGTGAAATTATGAAGCAATCGTGAACTTTGAATATTGCACCCAATTCACTCTTTTGGGGGCAATTTCATACTTCAGGACCTATTTGGTCTGCTTTGGAATGTAGAATAACAATTTTATAGCCATTTTCCCAGTCCAAATCAGTTATGGACTGAGATCCAGCCTGGACAAAAAAATATATCCCATTCACTTAGGTTTGATGAACAAAGGGCCATAACTCTTGAAAATATAACCGAAAGCAGAGGAACTTCATGCTGCACAACTATGGGGCATTGACCACATATCATGCAAATTCCATACTTGTCCATACAATATTAACCAAGATCCAGCCTGGATGCTAGTCCCAATTCACAAAGATTTCAAGAACAAAAGGGCCATAACTCTTGAAAATATAGGCGAAACACGGAGAAACTTCACGCTGCACAACTACAGGGCACTGACCACATACCCTGCAAATTTCATAATTGTCCATACAATATTAACCAAGATCCAGCCCGGAAAAGTCCCAATTGACAGAGATTTCAGGAACAAAGGGCCATAACTCTTGAATATATAAGCGAAACGGGGAAAAACTTTACGCTGCACAACTGTGGGGCACTGACCACATATAATGCAAATTTCATACTTGTCCATACAATATTAACCAAGATCCAGCCCGGGCAAGTCCCATTCACAGAGATTTCAGAAAAAGGGCCATAACTCTTGAAAATTATGCCGGAACTCGGAAAAAACTCTACGCTGCACAACTACGAGGCACTGGCCACATTCCATGCAAGTTTCAATCCTGTCCATCAAATATTAACCGAGATATCGCGCGGACAAGAAATTCGGACGGACAGACGAACGGACGAAGCGATCGCTATATGCCCCCCTCTAATTAGCGGGGGGGGGGCATAATCAAATGAAATCGAGATGACGGTGCCCACAGGGACACATATGCCTCTAGCACTCACCATGTAGTACACAGTATAAGCTGGACCATACTTTATAGCCATCATGAAGTAACCTTTGACCCTCAAATAACTTGTTGCAGTCACATGGTCAAAATAATATTTCAAAATATTCTGTGTACTGCCAAGATCAATGCAGTATACCTCAAACTATGATTTTTAGTGTACTGTGATTTTGACCTTTGACCTATTGCCCTAAAAATCAATAGTCAACATGGACAACATACCCGTGAACTTTCAAGAAGATCACTGTGTAACTAAAGAGATTGTCCGGAGAAGTTTAACAATACAGCCATCGTTGGATGAATCGAAGATCCGAGAAAAGGGCAAACATCAGATTGCAGGTTCTGCTGTTGGCAACCCAGGGCTTGCTTTCCCACAGGTATCCAATTCCCATCAGTGCTCCCTCAAAATAATTCATGCGAATCGAACAGATTCCGATGAATTTTCAGCAATCTGTATACAAATGATAGCGTTGGATTCCCATGCATTCCCGCAGCGTTAGACGGCAAGAATCTGTTTGGATTCCCATAAATTTTGACGAAATGCAAAGCTTAGAACCACACACATGTTCTGCCACATGGGCTTGGAATTACTTATTTTCCTTCTCCAAAACAGGGGTCGAAAATCACGCTTGCCATGTTGCCAATGGCGAATTGAAATGAGAACTTGGCAAATAAAAATTCCCTCTAGTCGCATATATGGCGACAGGAAAATTCTAGTTCTTGCCAAAATGTTGAATAAATTGATGTCCTCCAGTATCGTTTATCGCCACCTGCTCAGTGCTACTTGTCTGTCTAGAGTGTACATTCAGAACATATTTGGCATTTTACAGCCTTAGAAATATTTAGGAATCGTTATTTGGCAAAAATAACGTACTGAAAACTCACGTGTGTAATTTTATCACGTCCTGATTGCTACCGATAGACATATTCCTGATTACTCTTCGCATAATGAATATCACAAATTTACTGAACATTCCACGTAAACAAGTAAATATCCCATTGTTTACGTGGACGTTTGGCGACCTCAGCTTCGCCATTGAGTTCAGAAACATTTCCTTCTCCGCTGGACTCGGTCAATGCGCACGCGCACTGAACGATATTAACAGTTCGGCCAATCAGAAAGTCGGGTTTACGTCAGGTGATCAGTATTTTCGAGGGAGGTCATTACAGATTCGAAGTGAATGGCATTTTTATCCAATAAAATTGACGTATTTCTACTATATGACATGAGTAACATGTGAGCAAATGAAAGCTGGGTTATTAGCCTTCAATTTGATGCTCGGAACATATTTTCTGTCTGGATTTTGTTGTAGAAGCTTGTCAAGACGGTGCATTTTCACGCGTTTTGACGCACATTTCTGAAGAAACAGTACTCTGTTTCACATTTGCAGACGATCTTCACGCAATCAACTGTCGTTTTTAGTAAATAAACACCAAGCTTGCATGAAATATTTCGTGAACTAATATGTTTTAAATGGAGTGAGCCGGGTCTGGTTCGATTTTTGCCACACGTGGCTCCAAATTGTTTTGAAAGTGGACCAAACATGCAACGGTCACTGTGAATGTATATATCCGGAGTAGACACTGGGAACAACATGAAACAGTGAAATAGCACAGCTGAGGCAATTGTGTGATCACTAAATAGCTCAACCTTCGGCGAGTGAAAAAATTATCTCCTCGCCAACTTGGCGAATAATTTGTTATGTCTGGTAGCCAAATCGCTTAAGGGAAAAAAATTCAAATTTCGACCACTGCAAAACCCTAATTTAGAATTGTACTATACACAGTTCAGTGATATGAGAAGACGCTGTAGGCATAATTACCGAACAGTTTTGTCATCGGAGGCACTGATGATACGTTTCATGTCGGATGTGAGTACAGCGTTCTTCATGTTATTCGTGTGACCACTGAACAACTGTGGATCTGAAAATAATCATGTACATATAGAAATCAGACAGACTATTTAACCAATCGTAAATGCCCTATATGAAACAAAGCTGCCTGGTCAAGAGAGATCAACATTTCATCTACATGTAGCAAGGAAGTTCAAACCTACACCATTAGAACTTAAGCATTACATGTAATTATTATTTTGAATAATAACAAATTGTCAAATTGATGAAATCAGAAATCCAGAAATGTATTTTTGCAGTTAATATGTAAGCCAACTGAATACAATTTTTTTTGCATGTTTGCCATCATGTAGGCTTCAGAAATTCCACTCTCCTTATTTAATGTATGGAAGGGTTGGCAGCTTCTCACTCACAATAATGGTTATGACCAAATCGCTGAATTATTACCGATAAAACAAGTAATTTGCCCTTGCCCATCAGTGGACGTTCCAGTCTGTGGGACAAAATTGATGACTCGATAACATGAAAAATGTTTTCTCTGATATATCCACGTTCAAGGTGACATTTTAATGGCGTGATGTCATTTGATGATGTCATGATGCTGTCAACATGACAATGTCACAATACTACAGTAGACACATATGGACTTTGGTCCTCCCAGAATTGAAACGCTCACTACTGGACAGCGGAAAATACTCTCACTATGACAGTTTTGGAAACTTCTGTTTTGCCACGCACAATACATTTTAGGCCATACACAATATTATACAATGTTAGGCCATGCACAATACATTTTCGGCCATACATAATACATTTTGTGTTTTCTATAAACCTATCCAAATATTTTCATGGTAAAAACAATTTTGGACAGGAGATTCTTTTATTTGTATAAATTCAATAGATTTTTGTTAAATCCCATGCAAAAGGTCAGCTATTTAAAAAATTGAAAAAATAAAATAAAATAAATAAATAAAAGCCACCTATCCAAGTTTTGTTACAGGAAACACATATATTTGTGAATGGCCTTATATTTTGATCTGTACACTTACCTGCCTCTGGTTTTGCTAAATCATACAGTCGGATAACCTTCTCATTACTTCCCGTTAACAGATGGGTGTTGTCATGGGAGAAGTTCACACACTTAACAATGTGTTTGTGGATAAACGACTGTAGCTCTTCTCCGCTAACTGCATCCCAGACTTTGCTGATAACAAACAAAAAAACGTCTTAACTGAAGTCTAGTAGGGAGAACGTACATATACATTCATGCATTCCTTTCGAATATATTCCGATCGTTACATATTCTGATGTTTTTAAATATTGTATGTACTTAAGTCTCTCGTGTTTGTAAAATCTGTGTGGAAGTCATCGATTTTACTTTTGCGTTCAAGTAATTCGAGAGTGATCAATCTCTCCAGTATCACTGTTCATTGCATACTCCAGTTTTCGGAACAGCGAACAAAGGCTCTCTGTGAGAAAAAGCTGGGAGACTAGTGTCAAAGTTGATACATGTACGAAGGACAGGCTATCACATGTACGTCTTGTATATGTATTTTGTAGTTAGGCTGAATAAAATTAAAAGAAATTTGGCGCCGTGGCAACACGTTTTATCACCAACAGCAAAACAAATGTTAAAAATAAAATAAAATTTTACATTTTTTTTTGGAATTCTTATGAATTTATCTCTCAAAGTTTTATCAAAATAATGTTCTTGAGCATCGAGTCAACGAGTTGTTTGATGTCTTGTTGTGATTCGCAGGAAATAGTATTTTTGAAGACTGATTCTTCCAGTAACTCAAAGAACATTGTTCTTCAAGCAATTGCATTTAACTACTGCATCGGTCTGCCAGAAAAGAATTTTCTTTTAGGCCACACTGGCCTTTGCCCTCTGATGATCTCTACCTAGTGTATCCACCCACAGAAATTTGCAACTGTAGATAGAAATCTGTCACATATATAGGCCAGACACCAACGGTTCAGTAATTTGCTTATTTTTAGGCCAGTGACCTTGACCTCTGATCTCGACCTCAATTTGATATGTGAAACATCGTCTTCACCTAGGATACCGAGTCACAAAAATTGAAACTGAAGATTGAAAACTGTCCCAGATATAGACCGGACACGAACAGATGGACAGACTATCTTTTGGGCAGACATATAAAAATGGTTGGTTTCTATTGTTGTGTCAAACTACGTACGCTGTGAAGTCTGCCGCTCCTGTTGCTGCCTTTGAGGCATCCTTATTGAGGGTAGCTCCCCATACGGCCCCCTTATGACCCTCAAATGTTCCAATCCAGTCACCAGTGTCCCCTTGTCGCAGCATGGGCTTACCATCTGAAAAATGTATTAAATACAGCTGATCAAGGATAATAAAAGGGAAGCAATACATGTCACAGCAATGAGAGCGAGCATTGGGTGGGGGTGGGGGGGGGGGTGGTCAGGGTCAGGCTGATGTCTGGTAACATTGGGAGCAATACGAATGGAGCCAAGACTGCTCTTGGTTTCTAGAAATATGAGGCTAACGAACTGGAAACGCAGTTACTGCAGAGGAGAGAGCCCTCTTTAATTCGCAGTGAATTTTGGGGTATACTGTACAATAATTTCTTTTAATATCAATCATTGACCACCCATCAGGGGAGCTAATCCTGTTTGGCGCCAGACTGGATTAGCTTCCCTGATGAGTAATCAATGATATTTCATTGTGGATGTGCCGATGCGACAATGAGCAGAATCTGAAATTTGACAGAAAAAGTATAAAACAGTCAATTTTATGCATGGGATTTATAATTTTTGGCAGGTCAACAGCACATTCCATTCTCCTACACAATTCATAAGAAAAACTACCGCATATATTTTATGGATTAGGCGAAAGCAAGTCTCCTAGTTCAGCATCGAAAACAGTCAGTTCATACATCAAAGTTTTTATCACTGAGAAAAAAAATTAATACTTTCGGCTAACATTTAATACACCATGATTGAGGTGACAATTTATTACATCATTCACCCTAATAGCAAGTCTTGCAGGCCTTGCTTTTCGTTGAAATCTACGGGAATCCAAACAGATTCTTGTAATTCAACTATACGGGAATCCACAGGAATCTAAAGCAGTCATTTCTATACAGATTGGCAGAATTTGTGGGAATCTGTTGGATTCCCGTGAATCATTTTGCGGGAGTGCCGACGGGAATCGGATTCCCAGATTCTCATGGAAAAGCACTGTAAGAGTAATTTGCCCTTTCCCGCTAGTCAGCGCTCAAGTCAGGGCAAAATTGTGACAGGATAACAAAGAGATCATGAAAAGAGTGCAATAAATTGAACAAACAGCAACTCCAATATTAAACTTCAAAAATTGGGCCAGATGGCATGACAAACCACCCTTGCCAATGTAATATTTTGTATTCTGACATATCACCATTCAGGGCTCCATATCCTATTGTAATGCCAGTGGCATCAATATATGAAGCGTAATGTCCTTTGTTGACGTCATGAAACTGTTGTCATATCCGATTGTTGCACAACGTCACACTACCTTGTCACATGAGCAATAGAATACATGTGTGGATTCTTGTCCTCCCCGACTCTAGTTATAGAATACAAGTGCTCATTTCGAGGTCAGGAGCTGAGCGCTGTAGATTTTAATCTTACCTGTCGTAAACTTTCATCGACCCAGCCACGGATCCATGTCAGCCTTTCCAAGAAAATTATTACGATAATTTTCTGAATAAAGAACTGTCCATGGTCTTCAAAAAATAGCCGTCAAAAAATAGAAATGTTCACAATATACCGTATTGACAATTGACGGTATTGACAATATACCGTATTCCACTACCAAATAAACTAATGCCATGCGACTCATTATTCTATGGGTCATGGCTGTAAAAACATATCACATGATCTATCATGTGACAAGTTCACATGAAGCAATTATGACCGCTGTGAAAAGTTTAACAAAAAAATAGACTCAGGTATTGGGTGATAGATAGTGTGAACAATTGTAGTTGGATATATATTTTTTGACAGGTAAGTCAACATATTTAATTTTGGAATCATTAACAATTCTTTATTGGGGCAAATCTTCATTCGGACATGAGCTATGATCTGAAAGATAGCTTCAGCAAAAGCCCTGCCACTCTAGCTAAGCTCAATGGGAGAGTCAGATTTCTGCCACTATATAAGACTAATTGGGACTTGACTTTCGGTGAACCTGACTGGGTGGTTTGTGATATATTTTAAAATGTTTCAATAATATTTAACACTAAAATATATCCAAACAAAAAATGGTGGCAAATTGTACGTGTCATTTTTTTTATATGTTTGTATTGAAATGTCAAGCTACTCGGCATGGAAGTCCAATACAATGGATGACTGACAGCCTTTCTGTTATTATTTGAATGTTTGGTTGGGCTGTACACTCCCATTGGTAATGAAGCGAACTTCAGGTGAGAAATCTTGCTCCAGAATGACTTTGAAAAATGATGAGATTTTGAGATAATATTATAAAGAACTGACAACCACACTCACCAGTATATAAGTGAATTGCTGATTGTCAGTGCACAAAATATCATCACTCACACATCTGAGACACTCTAGGTAAAGTTCCACAGAGACGACAGACTTTCACATTATCGCAGCTTGAAATAAACTTGTGTAAAGATGGCGGCTACTTATTTAAAATACGACTGTGTTTACAACAAGCAAGCTTCTTGAAATAAGGGCATGCAGGAGTTCCTTGATAGGAATGGCATATGCCGGTCATCCAAGTGGAATACCCCATGCCCAGTTTAGTGTTCTGATCTGGATGGGGAGAAGTTCCAATTAGAATGGTATATGCCATTGCATGGTACATGGCATAATCCGTCCTTTGTCTGCTGTGTTCCACAAAGTATGGCATGGAGTTCCTAGGAGTTCTAACTCAGCACACCATGCCACTCTGTTTGGAATGCCTTATGCCAATTCCTAGCAGTTCCCAATTTCAAGAAGCTCCCTAAAAGCATTAATGCTGGGCGGTCGAAACGTGTGTAGGCGAACATGTCTTCCAAAATTCACGTAAAAGCAGGCAAACTTTCCACCTGTTGTACCAGATTTGCAGGGTACGTTTCTAGCGATAATTTGGCAAGATCCCGTATTTCAAAGTATCACGTGATCGCCAACACGTGTCAAGCCGCCTAACTTTTTCACGCCAATCAGACAACAATTATGTGCCAATGGTTTTATCTGAGGTTGTTAGATGTTGGGAATGTGCCATTTTGTGGAGCTAAGGCCTAAGCTGCATGAATTCATTCAAACTGCCCAATAATCATGTCAATTAATTATTGCATCATAATTTGACAAGTTCGGAGGTCCGGAGCCCGCCTCTTGAAAAAAGATGGCAGCCAGTCACATCATATTGGACTACCTGGCATGGTGGGTCATATGTGGTGGCGAATATTAGGAAATATAGCTTTGTTAAGATGTGCTCAGCCGATTTACTATAAGGCTGTTTTTTTTTAGTCGTTTGTGACCTCAAATCCCCTCCACCCCAGCGAACAAGGGCAAATATTAAATATGTTGGCCTCTAACTTGCAACTCTTTGCTGATGATACTACTATCCACACTTCTGCATCAAGCCTACTCTTAATTGAGAAGGTCCTCGCTGAAGACTTAGGCCTAATCCAGCTTTGGTGTAAGCAAAATAAAATGATCATAAACACATCCAAAACTAAATACATGACTCTAGGGACTAAACAGCGACTTCTTTCTCTCGATGCTGTAAATACAGACCTTCACCTCGACGTTGATGGTTTTCAGGTTTCTAAGGTTGAAAATCATAAACTTTTAGGAGTGTGTATTGATGAAAATTTATCATGGGGTAAGCAGATTGATTCTGTGTGTTCTCGCATAGCTTCAAAATTATCTCTGCTCAATAGAATTAAGAGGCACTTGCCCAGGGGAACAAGAGTATTGTTTTTCAATGCTTATATCCAGCCACTCATGGATTACTGCTTAACTGTGTAGGGAAATGCTACGAAAGAAAATCTTAATCGTGTCTTACTCCTACAAAAACGTGCAGCACGTATCATTCTTGATGTCTCCTTTAACACTCCAAGTGCAGATCTCTTCATCCAGTTGGGTTGGCTACATATCCATGATCGGCTAAAACTACGAAAGGCAGTCTTGATGTATAAAGTGGTTAACAAACTTGTCCCTGCCTACTTATATACCAATTTCAAATCCACTGCTACTATTTATTCTAGGTCTCTTCGTTCAACAGGAAACAATAATCTGTTTATACCTAGGCCATCTACAGAAAAATTCAAACGTTCGTTAATATATTCAGGTCCTATATTATGGAACTCCTTATCGCCAGCAGTGAAGGCCTCCTGCGACGTTAAATCCTTTAAGAAGAATATGTGTTCGTACCTCAAAACGGCTACGTAATTATACCTTGGCCTGTAGCAAATATTTAGGGACTGTTGGGAGTTGTCGGCTCTTTATTCCAGACCTCTCAAGTTATACTTTTGCCAAGGCGTGAGATTTGAGTATATCCGCCCCGGCGATATGAGACCCGAAAAAATGAGAATTTCGAGGCGTCATTTCATACAATTTTTCGCATTTTGTTTCATATAACAGCCTACTATTAAACATTTCATCCTTCACGGAGGCTAGAAATGGATACTTTACAACCAAGTCTAGGAAAATTTTGAAATTACTGACTCCTTTTTCTGCAAACTGGAGCAATTTTGAAGGATTCTTGGTTATTTTAGAAATAATTTCACGAAAATGCCAAGATGCGTGAGATTTTGATATAGCTGCGTGAGAGCGTGAGACAGATCCCAAATGCGTGAGTCTCACGCCGAATGCGTGAGGGTTGATAGGTCTGTTATTCTATTGTACTGTAGCTTCAGCTGTCTGTGCTCCTTTATTAATTCTGTTATTAGTGTAGATATATTTGTGCTTTGCACTTTCTGGTGCTTTCCTGTTGTTGTTTGAGGAACTCATGTAAGATTGGTTCGCCAAATGTCCTTCCTCGTTAAATAAAGTATTATTATTATTATTATTAATACCCTTATCGTGATGGTGACAGCATACGAACAATTGCCACATTTCGAAGACCTGCTAAAACTGGACAGTTTATAATAAACGAGGACTGAAAAATAAAGGCAAGATTATTCATAAATTCATAATTCATAAATTATTTTTTAAAAAGGGGGGGGGGGGACAGGAGGAGGGCGAGGAGAGGGAGGAAACTCTTCGGTAGACAAACGAAAAATGGACTCTTCATAATGCGTTCTCACAGCTGTGTGGACACGTGACGCGGTCAGTTATCAATTTCATCCTCAAAACCTACTCTCACCTTTACATGCACTTATTAAGTAGTAACCATAGGGTGTTATTTCACTGAATGACAGACTAACAACTGGTCTTGTATGCCCGGAACAAGTTAGCGGCGTTTGCCTCATACTCGACATGTTTGTGGAGAAGTGGAACTTCCGCCTGAACTGAAGTGAAAGTACGCATGCGCGGAATGAAATCAACAATCGGATAGGTTTTTTCAGCTCAAAACGGCGGCAAGGGTGAAATTGAAACAAAAGTGAGTTTGGTTTGCTGATTTAAAAAAGAAACATTCTCATTCTCTGGTTGAGATACATGGGCACATGATGGGATGACTAATTTTGTTCAATTGATCGTATCAATCTTCATTTTGCTTTCAGATCTGGAAAAAAAAGTGAATTACAACAACAACAACAACAACAACACAAAGATAAAGTCAAACCTCATACATTTACAATGGATTTTTCGCTGCAGCGAAATAGATTACACACTGATGAGTATAATGGAGCAGTGTACCATATTATTCGCCTATTGACAACTGAATTCTTGTTGTTTATCTGTTTATATGTAAATTCACTCTTAAAACCGATGTCCCAGCTAATTTATTGAGAACGTTTTGTCCGGGTTTTTTTAGAAATATTTTTTTTTGTGTTTTGAAACTTTCATCACTGGAACAATGCAAATAATATAGGATTCAATCAGAATATTACCGTACTGATGGCCCCGTGTTGATACATGGTCTCTGTAACGTCATGTGATATCGTGTCATTTGTTGTTGAATTGCAACATTGTGAAACGGTTGAAATTCCAACATATGGAACGAAGTGTCCATCAAACCTATGAGTTGGACTGGTCCAAATCAACAATGGCCACCGGCAAAATTTAACCCAGAGTCCGACCACCCAAAACAGACAGTTCCACTGGGTGGTGTTTGATAATATTTTGAACGAATACTATAATATTTGCATTGTGTTAGTGATAAGTTTCAGAACACAAAATCTGTATTTCTAAAAAAATCAGGCAAAACATCTTCCATAGATTTGCTGGGACACACAATAGCTAAAATATCATATAGCCACTCGCTTCCCCCATATAGCTATGCCATATGCTTATCCATTCTCTTGTCAGAGACAAGTGAAATTGGACATCCTGATCACGCACTCATTATAACCTTTGCGCCCAATTTGGCATAGCTTCTTTTGAAATAATGGTGCGCAATGACAAAAAAGACATGAAAGGATGCCAAGCTCTTCTTCTTTGACTTAAAATCTGCGATTGAATTCGTTGCAGATGTCATTCAAATATCTGCCATGTTTCCCCGATTAGTGACGTCATATGTTGATGTGTAGTATCAAAGCACAGGCTTGCAGAGTTCAGTGCTGCCTTGTGGTGTTTGCAGC
>JAVTVY010045746.1:0-21343 GCA_036873755.1 Hanleya hanleyi | reverse complement strand
CCTGCAAGTCATTCGAGAGCTCATGCCCTGCAAGTCATGCGAGAGCTCATGCCCTCTAAGTCATGCGAGAGCTCATGCCCTGCAAGTCATGCGAGAGCTCATGCCCTGCAAGTCATGCGAGAGCTCATGCCCAAGCCTCCGTCTCATTCCAAGCAACACTGAGTTTTTCAAGTCTAAATATTCTTATCTCAGCACTTCTGTCTTGTTAAACACTTGAAACCTCATCATTGTATCTTTATAATATTGTCCACATTATGAAGAGGTGATGTGGATAAAAAATTGACAACTCCACATGGGCATTTTCATGACATCATATTGTATACCTCCGGCCATCAGATATACCCTCTGATTGCACTGGATTTAAAACCATGGTGCGCAGCTTTTGTGCACATGACTGTCAGTCAGTCAGCATAGTCCATTACTAAATGCAACGAAGTGGGCACCGGATCTCACACTTTAAAACAAGACGTATCGTGTGCTCTGGTCAAATTGTTGAGCATCTATCGTGTTCATTCTTCTGTAAGATATACCGGATACATTTTTCCTCTCTCGTATGCAGTCTCTACATGCATCAATCAAATACCGGTACTGATTGCTCATCCATGTCGCGATTTTTGGTCCATTGCAGTCAGAGGGTGTTACACCTGCAGTTCAGGAGGATACAAACTCAATGGCAATGGGAGAATACACAGGGGATAAATTTTAACAATGGGAGAATACACAGGGGATAAATTTTAACAATGGAAGAATACACAGGGGATAAATTTTAACAATGGGAGAATACACAGAGGATAAATTTTAATAATGGGAGAATACACAGGGGATAAATTTTAACAATGGGAGAATACACGGGATGAATTTTAACAATGGGAGAATACAAAGGGGATAAATTTTAACAATGAGAGAATACACAGGGGATAAATTTTAACAATGGGAGAATACACAGGATAAATTTTAACAATGGGAGAATACACGGGATAAATTTTAACAATGGGAGAATACACAGGGGATAAATTTTAACAATGAGAGAATACACAGGGGATAAATTTTAACAATGGGAGAATACACGGGATAAATTTTAACAATGGGAGAATACACGGGATAAATTTTAACAATGGGAGAATACACAGGGAATAAATTTTAACAATGGGAGAATACACAGGAGATAAATTTTAACAATGGGAGAATGCACAGGGGATAAAAGCTAAATTCCAATTACCCAACTTACTATTTTTTTCTTTACAGATGCTGTCTCTTGGATGTATGGCTGGTTTGATCATCTTATTTATGTATAACCTGGGTATGTTGCCATGGAAACTGGTGTATCCTTTCTTCCTGATGGTTCTTTTTGCAGATAAAAAATCAGCAGTTAATGATGGCCTAAAACTTAATTGTCTTTGTAAATTGTTTTGAAGTTCTTTTATTATGCTCACCAGGTATAGAGATGTTCTAAATATAATTGACACATTTATGTATACTTCTCATACAGATTTTCTTTAACCCACAAACAGCTATTATGTTCCTATCACAGGGCTCCATCTCAACTCTGTCTTCGTCCTGATCTTTACCAATCTTGTACTGTGTCTTATCTGTGGTTATATTTGTACACATGGATCTGAACAGCTATTGGGTACTGTGTTCTCCACACAAACAATAGGTAAGTACATATACAGTACATATATACAATACCCCCCTTTACCAACAAAGTGTTAGCCTAGAAATAATTGGATACAAATGTTACCTACTTCCTATCATATCAGCTTTAGGAGCTCTGCCATTATTCAGTCTAGTAGTGAATGTACGTAATCTAGACTCCGATCTCCAAACTTCTTCTTTTGTGGAAGCTGAGATGCCTGAATGATCTCGAGTACTTGCATTTACTGCTGGTGATTTGGTGCCAAAGCCTGATGGCGCGGGTTTGAGTCTCGCACGGAACTGACCCATCCAGCACAAGTATTTGTGCTTTACCGAGAAAATGTCATCCGAACTACTTTCTAAATGGCATTAGTATATATATTAGTTTTATATTTTATATAGGTTGACAATGATGATAATAATGATATTAGTCTGTCTACTTCACTTGGTTTATTTTAATCAGTTTGTCTACTAGAAGATTTTAACAGTTTGGTACCCCAAGCCTAGCTGAATTCTGATTTGCAAACCGGCATCGCTTATCTTTCCTTGATTGTGACATCATGTCAGGTCAGAGTGTTACAAGTATTCACATCTGACGAGGTGGTCTGATGTGACGTGACAAACCAGCGTCAAAAAGGAGCAGATATGCAATGCTGATTTCTTTTCTGAAATCGGCCCCGGATAAAATACCAACTTCGGAGCACTTTTCTAAAGTTACTAGGAGACAAAATACTTAAAATAAAACCAAAAGAAGTTAATAGGCTGATAATTCCAACATTAGCTAACTATGAAAACCTTTGCATTTCACCTTAATTATGTTCACATGAATCCGTATCTGGTAATATAGTTATTTTCTTATTTCAGTTTTCCTGGCGACAGAGATGTGTCTGATGTCTCTAGATTTATACTCGTCAAGCATGTTGATTTCCTCAGGTGCCATTGGAACTTATTTATTTATCAGGTATATCATTTCACAGTTAAAAACCAGTCAGCTAAATGTAATTATTGAAAAGTTCTGAAATTATGTGACGGTTGCTTACAAGTTGTGCCTTGCTATGATAATAGTTGTAAAATTAGTTCATTACTATGACAAATTGTTATTATTATGCATACAATAAGCAGAAACAGAATGCCCCAATCCAAGTCTTTAACCAGTTCTGATCGGCAGTGTAGAAGATATTGGAATATATTTTTATGTGATGTTGTGGAATCTAAATGGTGTCACTAAAATTAATTAATTGCATACTTACTATTCATTGAGGCATCATCTGTTTTGGCTTTTTACAGTGATATTGAAGATGTACTCAATCTGATCAAAACCGAACCTAAAAAAACCCGCTCCAATCTGACATGTTGCTCATTTAGATCTGAGACTAACAGCCACGTTTCTATGTTCTGAGTATTAAGAGACCAATCACAGAGCTTCTCCCCAATTTAGGGATGTATCTTGAACAGAGAAATGTCTCCTGGAATATGAGAAGATTAGATTTACATATACCCAGTACCGTACCCCTGTCGCCCGCTCACTGCAAAGTGAGATGAGCCAGACATGTGACGTTGATCTGCCAAGAGCATGGAGATCTAGGTGTTTGAACATTAAACGCTTGCCCGAGTCCCAGATCTAAAATCAGCGACATGTCTGTTGGGGAGGTTTTTATATATGACCGTCAATAGACGAGGTGTTTTATTGCGATCACGATTTTCGTCTGTTTGCTTGTCCATGCGATATGTCCAGTTCCATGTCATGGATTTGTGTATACCTTACCCATGAGTCAAAGAGGAACCCTATTCATTTTGAGGTCAAAAGGTCGGAGGTCAAGGTCACTGAAATTTTTTGTGTTTATGCTGATTAAGTACAGTTTAGAATTGATGTAGATTGTGATGGCAAAGAAGTCTAAGCCTATTGATTTTTACCAGTCCCTCTGACAAATTTAGGCAAAGGGTATTGTCTGCTTGGTCTGTCCGTCCATCTGTCTGTCCATCTTGCTTGTTAATACAATATCTCTTGAAGGATTATAGCCACGCTTCCTTAATTCATACAACATATACAATTGGCGATGGGACAATGAAGCCTTGTGAAGATGACTGACCTTGACCTATTTTATCTAAAAATTTGAGTATTGGTGATAATTTTTGAAGGATTACATCAAGGCTCTCCAAATTCATACCACATGTGCAACTGATGCTTGACTAGAAGCCTTTCCTATTTGACTGAGCTTGGCCTTTTATTTCAAGGTCATGTTCTAGTTATTGCAGTATCTCGAGGGACCATGGCTCGGCTCTTACACTACAGTAAATATGCAACTTATGATTAACTAGAAGCCTATTCTAGTTAACCGACCTTGAACTATTTTAACTCCTTACTCACCAGACTATTTCAAGTGAAGAAGTTACCATGGTTATCAGCTTGGTTTTCTACTTCCTGTCACCTGACCAAGCTATCCTCACAGCTGATCATGTGGCTCTCTAGTGATGGAGGTGGGGATAGTATCAGTAGAATTCTTACCCTATTCCTCCTGGTGGCTTTCCTTGTCTACATATTGGTGTTTGAATACAGAGAACAGGTCTCTGAGAAAGAGGTAAGGTTTTATCTGGTCTGATATGGTTGAACAGTTCGTGCTTCTTATTCAGTAACAATATTTGTTTATGGTACTCTGGTTAGAAACGTTGTTATAATGACCTAAATATACCCAGGACAATTGTATTCTTCTTGTTATTCGCAGCACTCTTCTCTGTAATAGAGTTATTTGTCGTCCTTTCAGTATGCCTGCGTGAGGGAGTTCGAAAACTCTTTTTGCATTTTGCATATGTGGGGGAGGGGATGTTGACAGTAAAGAGTATGTCTGCATATGGAGAGAAAACCTACAAATCAATTCTATCCATGAAAATCGACTGCAAACTCACCCATCACATCCAGATATGTAATGTAGTTGACCCGCTCCCCTTTCGCACAAAACATTGACTGATTCCATCGAGGTCATTGGTACCCTGTGCCAACCCATTCACAGTTTCTTGGGCACATTTGGTCCACTCCATCGATTTTTGTGTCGAGTCTCTCAAGCCAACATGACGTGGTCAAGTATAGAAATATTCCAGAAGATACATGTGTGCTAAAACGTTTGTATTCTCGATGTCGGAAGCTTGACGGAGATGGGGAACTAATTATCCTTAACAAGGAAATGATATGAACACACTAAGGTCTATGTTTACCAACAATATAGGCAATATTACAGCTATATAGTGATGTTCATTAGTGATCCACCGTTAGGGATGTTCATGGATAATATGAAGATGTCAGATTATAATGCATGTTTTGATTGCTTACAGGCCTATCTGTATATTGGAGGGGTTTACTTCTTCTGTGCAATAAACATACAATGGCTCAGCTATAGTGTATGGAATACAGCCTTCACTACTGAGCCCCGTTATACTGATCTCATTGGTAAGTATCTCAAGTGGTGTATTTAGTATTTGGTAATCCCTCTAATAATTCAATCACAGGAAGTGAAATTTCCAACCATACAACAAATTTATTAGAACAGGAAGTTGACAAATTGGCCTAAAATCGTGCTTATTTAAGTCACTATTTCTTCGGTCTTTTAATGATTTTAGAGGATGATCAAATTTATTACAAGAGCCGATCAAATTTTCGGGGTGATTGAATTATTAGAGGGATTACTGTGTACAAGTAACATTCACTGGATTGTGAGTTTCCAAATGAAATGCACTGTTCCTACACCACTGTGAAATCCTTCAAAATACTCAAATTTCACTTTGCTATTTTGAGGCTTTAAAACTCGATCTTTTGCAGTTGTTGGATTCTGGTGCATTGCTAAAAAGTGAGCAATAATAACATGGATAACCATATCAGCCTTTTAGACATGTTGTGATGAAATTTTTCCGGTTAATTTCCTCTGATAAGAAGTACACAACTGGTTGTATGACATATCTGGGCGTTCACTGTCAAGTACTATTTATGGTTATCTTGATCATTTCAGGTGTCTGGTTGGTCCTGGCTGGTTTGTTGGTTTCGGGCCTGAACTGGCTTCATTTCCCGTCCCTTCCCAAACTCCAGCAGTCTGCACTGGGTAGTATAGTACTGGGGGCAATCGTCATCTGTATTCAGCCCGCTACTACAAGCAACACGTGTGTATATTATAGGCCTACAGGCAATGTACATGTGGGGACTAGTGTAATGGTTTAACTTTGTACAGGTCATTTTATAAAAATAGATGTTTTTGTAAACTTTTTGTCTCATATTAAATGCCCATACTGTTCAATAATGACAGGTCAGGTCAGGTCCAGTCAAACGCGAGAAGAAGACCATCTTGGAAGAAGTCGAAGTTTACTTTTGTCACATTTGGTTGGGTTCAAAATAATATCAAATTTATAAAGTTTGTAATATTTATCCAATTCAAATTTTAAGTGAACTTGTCTATCTAAGTTATTCCCTTTTGCAAGTACGTAAACCCACAAAATTATCAATCCGTCAATTATGATAAATCAGGTATTTTTTTGTCCCCCGCTACTTAGTGGGGGGACTTAGAAACACCGATGTCCGTAATTCCGTAAGATTTTCTTGTCCGGACAATAACTCATGAACGATTTAACCGATCAACTTCAAACTTGGGGTGTGCCTTTACATTGGCGAGAGGACGGTTGGGATTGCTTTTCAGCAATGTGTGTAATCCAATATGGCCGCCGTCAGCCATTTTGGATTATAAGCAGTTGGATCTTAGATTTTCTTGTCCGGACAATAACTCATGAACGATTTAACCGATCAACTTCAAACTTGGAGTGTGCCTTGACATTGGTGAGAGGACGGTTGGGATTGTTTTTCAGCAATGTGCGTAATCTAATATGGCCGCCGTCAGCCATATTGGATTATAAGCAGTTGGATCTTAGATTTTCTTGTCCGGACAATAACTCGTGAACGATTTAACCGATCAACTTCAAACTTGGGGTGTGCCTTGACGTTGGTGAGAGGACGGTTGGGATTGTTTTTCAGCAATGTGCGTAATCTAATAGCCGCCGTCAGCCATATTGGATTATAAGCAGTTGGATCTTGTCCGGACAATAACTCGAGAATGATTCAACCGATCTACTTCATATGTGGGGAGTGCCTTGACATTGTTGAGAGGAGGATTAGGATTGTTTTTCAAGGACGTGCTCAATCCAATATGGCCACCATCAGCCATATTGGATTTCATTGGATTTTAAGCAGTTTGATCTTGTCCGGACAATAGCTGGAGTACGATTTAACTGATCTATTTCAAACTTGGGGAGTCCCTTGACCTTGGTGAGATCCCGGTTAGGATTGTGTTTCATGAACGAGCATAATCCAATTTGGCTGCCATCTACCAGCGATATTGGATTATGTTGCATTTAAGCAGTTGCATCTTGTCTGGACAACAACTCTAGAATAATTCAACTGATCGACTTCAAACTTGCAGTTTGGCTTGACATCGGTGAGAGGACAGTTGTCATTGCTTTTCAGTTACCTGTGTAATCCAAGATGGCCACCATCAGTCCTCTTAGATTTTCAGCATTTAGATCTTGTCTGGACAATAACTCTAGAACGATTCAACCAATCTACTTCAAACTTGGGGAGTGCATGGACATTGGTGAGAGGACAGTTGGTATTATGTTTTATGGATATGCATTATCCAATATGGGTGCCATCCGCTGTATTAGATTATGTTAAGCTCATCAGCGATATCTCCATTTTCAAATCATACGCTTCATCAATGATATGAGATATCATCGACCAAAAAAAATCGACCATGTAATCCACCATAACTGGTGCTGCTAGCGGGGGACATGGACCTCTATGGTCGATTTTTTAGCACTTAGGACAGTGGGGTTTTTTTCCGAATGGACAATTTGTGATTACCTAGAGAACAAGATCATGTGAACTGATGAAATGTGAGCATTTTCAAATTTTCTAGAGTTGCGAATACTTTAGGGAACTTACCATACCTCCAGACAACCTCATTCGTTTGATTTCTTCATTACTGTCAATACATATATTGAACCTATTATTTTTTTTGCCTGTATTTGATCATATTAAATTTAGTGGAATTTTGTATTCTCAGGGAAATGGTGCAGTACTGGAGTTTTCTGTTGACAGCACCCTTGTTGTACGGAGTTATATGCCTTGGACCATATCACAGCCTGCAGGCTATCATTGGCCTTGGAGCTGGTCTCTCAATATTTCCTGTTCCATTTATTGTTTCACTTGTGAGTACAATATACTTCTGTTCTTCTTTTAGTATCTTTTAAAATCTCTAATATTATCCATAGTTGGATTAGACTGGAACCAGTCTCTGTTTCATATTGTAAATTTTAGGGGAAATGAAGGGGAAGAAACTCTGCCTAAAACATGCTTGAAACAGGAAGGTTGCCCAGCAAGAAAAAATGGACAGTATATCCATTGAAGACTTACCAATGAAGACACAGCATTCTGATCTGTGGCCCCAATGCGAAAGATTCGATTGGTTCATTCATATACAAGTTGAAAGCAATGTGTTCATGTAACCTCAACATTGTGTATGACGTCACAATATGACGCTAGAGTGAAATTTTTTCAATTGTTATGACTAAAGGTAAAACATATCAATCATTCAGGCAAGCTTCACACCACTATAACCCATCTGGATGTCCAGTGACTATCAGTTTTTTCTTCTTTTTTCTTTTCTTAAAATATATTTATTAAAAGCTGTTGAAAATATGGGGACATGTAATAAAAGTTGATTGTGACTCAGTTGGAATAGTTTCAGAACAAATGATTGATATTTCTAATACCTGGTTCTCAGTATTTCATTCATTAGATATTTCAATCACAGTATAGTGTACACTGTGGTCAAAAACATGACACAATGTGTGTAAGATTAAACCATACAATGTTTAGAATCAGTCCACCTCATCATGCATTGATGAGCATTACTAGATAAATGAGAACAATAGTCTGTCTGGGCACAACAGTGCATCTAGACCAGACACTTTTCAGTAATATAACAGCTTAAACAATAGAAACTTACATGAAAGTTTGACTGATTGCTCACTACAACCAGGACTTATTCATATTTTGCAGGTTTATATGGACCAGTCCTCCATATACTTGTATGTAATGTACTTCATAGTCAGCAGTTTGGTGAGCTCTATGTACTTACTGGTCACCTGTGGTCGGTTCACATTCAGCAAGGTGGAACAGTACATGCTTTATTTGTGAGTAGAAGTCATCCCAGACCACAATCGTTTTCATATAGAAGATGCAGATTTGATGTGAAGATATTATCAACAGTATGACTTGATAGCCGAATTTGGGCGAAAATGCGTTCTATAACTTTAATTACTGGTATACTGTATGAAGATAATGGTAAAATGCTTACATTAATATAAATTTTGGCATGTTATAGTATCTATTAATTTTCATACTGGAAAACCATAAACAAATCAGGTTCTCTCCTATGTATTAAGCATAGGAAAACTGTGGCAGATGCTACCCAAACCACTATCTGTGGTACCAGGTAATTGGCCATTCCTCATTGCCATTTGTCATTATGGTTTATTTTTTTGTAACCCTTCGTCAAAGAGATATCAAGAATCACGAATTCTTTCGTATGCTGATTTTTTCCAAGTAGTTATACACCAGACATACTGTAAATGCCTTATTCTTCATGCATGGGAATTGTCTTTCGCGGTTCACCTCAAAAGCAATTTTGTTGGATAGATCTTTTGCGAAAAATCAACCTACAGGTAAACTATTTGTGAAAACTGTTAGCTGAAAGTTTTATTTTCACTGATACATCTTCGCTGGTACAAATCCCACTCTGTTTGAATTGGGTACTAATTACATGGGCCCGCTCTGCGCTGGGCCTTGTAGTAAAAACTACCATCAGCTTGTATAATGAAGGAGACAATGGAGGACTATTTACTAGTGTACCAATTTATCTGATGAAGTGATCAATTTGGCACATTTTGAATCCTTAACTCGACAGAATTGTTTTATTTTCTGCTGTCAGTATTTGCTTGTCGATCAAAGCCACGTAGATGAAAAAGTTAATACAACTTAAAGAGAGAATGTTAATACTTCCCACAGATGAGAAATTGATCATTGTTTTATTATGTTTCTGAAATGAACACATAATTAACCACCTTAGTTTAAATTATTTGTCATTATTTTTTCAAGATGATGCATTTTCAAATGACTTCTATATTTGGTTTTAGCTCAAAGAGTAAAAGTTGGAAGATATGTTCAGAGGAACTAACCATTTTCGCGAAATACTGTTTACTGTGAAAGATAGTTCTGCACGAATAATAGGGCATTTACAGTAATACATTTTCTGAGCCTATGAATGTATATTATTACAGTATTGTCATTATTTTGGGATTACACTGCACAGATTCTAGTGCTGAAAATCGTGTGGGATTCGAACTAGCGTTCTCCCATAGTAAGGCACCTAATCCCCAGCACTATATGTAGGCAATCTAAACCATTCGGCCAACGGGCCTCCCATAAAATCTGATGACCATAATGACACAGCTTCCATAGCTGAAAACATTAATAGGAAGATATATTTTTGTCATTTAGAAAGTGATTATATAACAATGTTTTCGTTACTTTGGGATTACACAACCCTAGTATAGCACAGATTCTAGTGTTGAAAATTGCACTATGTATTCACATATGGAAGCTTTGTCAATATGGTTATCAGAGGGGTATTGTATGTTCGCTTTCAAGACTGCTGCTTGCCGGTCTGCTATTTTTGTGGGAGGCCCGTTGGCCAAGTGGTTTAGATTGCCGACATATAGTACTGGCGATTAGGTGCCTTACTCTGGGGGTCGCTGGTTCGAATCTTGCATGGGACTTGCTCAGCACTAGAATCTGTGCTATACTAAGATATTGTAATCCCAAAATAACAAAAATACTGTTTTTTGATAACTTTCGAAAAAATATAACTTCCTATGTATATTATTGTTTAAAATAATTTCCTTGGTTGCCATTGTTCCACAAATAGCTTTGCCTCTGCATTTTCAGGTATTACACGGTGTTGTCAGTCCTGCTAGTGTTCGTCTGTGAGGCCCTGTTGAGTAACTCGTTGAGACTGGGTCTGTCAGCTCCACTGTGTTTCTCAGCTGTAACAAGCCTAGCAGTGAGCATTGCCGGCAAAGTATTAGCCCTCAAAAATAAGGTAATCGTATACCTGTAAAACTGATCAGTTCTCTGTACATTGTCAATAAATGGGTCAAAACTGTGACTCGGTGAAGTGTAATACATTTAGCGAATCACTAGGTGATGTGCTAACACTTTCAGTGGTCATGGGTAATATTTCAGTACATTCAGTGGTCACTATGTGGTCTTTAATACTTAGGGGGTCACAAGGGTGTTCATTTTTTGGGCCGCTTGGCGGTGTTTAATATATTGTGGTCACTGGGTGCTGTTCAACTCCTAATACATTTAGGGGTCACAAGATGATTTTTAGTACATTTAATGGCTTAACCAGGTGATGTTTAATACTTTTAGTTGTCAGTCACTAGGTGGTCTTCAAGACTTACGTGGATTATTTCGAGTGTTTAATTTGTGTTTAATCACACTTTTAGTGGTCACTATGTGCTGTTGAACATTTAATGGGTCACTCGTACATCTAGTGGGTCACAAAGTTCAGCCTAGTATTTGACTGAATGGAATGACCAGTCTAGAACTATACCTTGTCTGAATATAAAATATTCTTTAGTTATCTCAACAGTGTGAGTTGGATATGGTCGTGATATTATTTTGTCATTTTTCAGGATTTACCCCAGCGACTTATAGATGAAAATGGTTTGAGATCAACACTCCCCCTAGTGAGCAATGCAGTAACTACAATGACATTTGTACTGCTCTGTCTCTCCTGTCCTTCCACTGGATTTAGCAGGGATTTATGGGTGAGGAAATTTCTTATCAACCAATTGTATTCATGATAAAATATCGCCAGTATAATTTGGGCCTGGAGCAGAGTACATGAATTCTCGTTTCCTTTCAAGGGTGATTTTAACACTTGAATAAAGGCACTACAAAAAATTCTCCAAGTTGTTTCATGTAATATTTTTTACCACTCTTGGCCAAGTGATATTTGAAAGTTGTTTTTTTGTGTGTGTGTGTATACAAATATGTCGAGAAGTAGGATGTCAATCGGTAATCTTTTAGGTGCCAAATAAATCTTTCTGTGCCATTTTGTGATCTGTGAGATGAAGAAAGATGTCCATACTTGCATTATGATGAATAGGCACTGAACAAGACCGTATCTCTCGACTCCATCTCTGTCGATACTGGTTATTTTGCCACTCTGTCTGTCTGTCCATCTTTCTTGTGAACACGATTTCTCAAGAAGGATTATAACCAGGCGTTGTAAATCCCCCCCCCCCCCCAGCCTGCTTCTGTGCTGCATTTTAGGATTAATTACTAGTTTTGACCTGTAATATTAGTTACACGGTTTGTCAGTGACCCAATACAGAAATATATGGGGTCAGTAAAATTTATATTGGGCGAGGTGTCAGCCGAGCCCAATATAAATTTCACTGACCCCATATATTTCTGTGTTGGGTCACTGGCAAAACGTGTAACGAATTTATCCCGCTGAAGACCCTTTCTGAGCACGCTAATTCCCATAGGCAAATTCTGTGATAAAGGACTTCGTGTGAACAACTTTGGCCCTATGTTGTTGTTGCTCACGAAACAAAAAAAAAAAACTGTATGTAAAGTCACACATTTGCAATATTCATTGGCGTTGATCATCACTGATTACGATGAAATAGGAGCTGTTAACATTATGAATGCTAGCTAATTTAGAACTACACTGCCAAAAATAGGGTACTTAAATAATTTTTTTTACCTCAATTCTAGATAAATTACCTTAAAACAAGAAATGTTTTCTTAGTTTGTCCCATTTTGCCAGATTTATCTTATTTTAAGAAAAATTATCTTAAATAAGATTTAATTTTACTAGATATATCTTGTTATAAGAAAAGTTATCTTAAAAAGATTTATTTTTACCAGATGTATGGTGTGATAAGAAAAGTTATCTTAACTAAGATGTCTTTTCTGTGATTTGTCTCCTTAACCCTTTCACCGATTATTTCCCCTGACAAAAGTGACCTGCTGACGATCAATTCCCTGAGAACTGTTAAAATTTGTATATGTTGTCTTTGGAATGCTAGAAATTGCGTTTGTGTCCGAGATTTGCAGAAAAACATAAGAAACCTGTCTCCACAAGACACACTCCAGTGTTATTTGCTCTAGTTTTATAGCAAAATAAATAAAATAGCATACAAAATTAGGTTTTACTGTGAGAGAATGCGCTTTCCCCGGCTTTCTCGACTCAAAAACATCAAAATCCAACGGAGAAATCGTCTTTTTTCGACCGCATTTGACAGCGTTTTTCTCGAGTTTTTCTCGGCCAATTTTCATGTTTGACCTCTCGTTGGAAAGAGCGACCTTTCACCTTTCTAGACAGGAAATAACCTTGAATGGATGGCAAAATAAAACGGAGGATACGATTGGATTATAAAATGATGTCATTCCATCCTTCCAGCCACCGTCTACGCTCGTCTCAAATCTGTTGGCTGCTAGAGGTCATGTGGGCAAAATTACGCATACCGATTGGCTCGTCGGCTCAATAACGCAGCTTGCTGCCGACATTTTGAAATGTGTTCGACAAACTTTGCGGATCAAGACTCGTAAAAATATGGAAATAAACTTTGCCGGTCGTCGTTGGCAGTTTCAGTCGTCTGGGGAATATTCACCACGCTTTACCAGTCATGTCACATAAAAAATACAGGAGTTAGGATGAGGTTTTCGATGATTTTTTCCATTTTTGCGGCTCGCTGCCGAGATGCCCGTCACACGGTATGTGGGGAAAAATGCATTTTTCATTCCGATTTTTTCGTTCAACATCTAAATTTGTTTTATTTATTTTTCAAACAAGCAAACAATTTCGAGAATCAAATTGATCAGGGTTTCGGCTTTCCAGAAGTATACAGTGTTTGATAGGTTTCCGTTAAAACGAATGCAAAAAAATAGAAATGCTGTACCCATCGTGATGGCCAACAGGTTTAAAGCTAACCCGATCAACCGGGGATGGTCGTACGGGTGGCACTCTCGTTATCCCCGTACACCGGGTTTAATCGGTGAAAGGGTTAAAATGTAAGATCGTGAATCGAGTGGAAACGGATCGCTACACTAATAGTATGAACCTGTGGTTTCCTGAAAGAAATTGTTCATTGTCAATTTGTAAGAGTTACTGTTACAACTTGCCTGAGATATACGTAAAATTATATCTTCTACTTGAGTGAGGAACATATTTTTGTAATTTAGTATTTTTATCTGCAAGTCCACCTTCACGTGCGGTTATGGTTTTCATATGGGTTCATGTATTTGCCGCCATTTTCAACTGAAATCTCAAGTTCTGTTCTTCCACAATTCTCGCGAATTATGTTGGTATCCAGGAACATTATTGAGGAAACTCAACTGAGCCTCTCAGTGGATCATTCTACAGATGAATGAGAGTAGTATGTTGCTCAATGTGTTCAATGAACTGAGCGAAAACGTCGAAAATGAGATTTGCTTTCTTTGGGAGTGGATTTACAGATATAACAACAACAACAACAACAAATTGGGAAACATAAACTAGATCCTAGGGGCTTCTGTTGGTGAAAGTGCGGATCTGCAGATCTGTTTCGTCGTTTTTGTCTACCTGAACACAGGCAATTAGAAAGTAAGTTTAAGACTGTTACATTGGTTTCAAAGCAAACGCGAAAAAATATATGTATAAAAAGCAATGATACAAGCTCGACCTCCCATGTGTACAGCGATGTAGAAATGTATTTCCAAGAAAAGCTTCACCTATGTCGAAGAGATATAAGAAAGCAACACATTTTTATATACATTAGCTAATCAAATTATTTAATATTTACAGTATAATGGGGGAAAAAAATTGAAAATGTGTTTTTGAATTCTCCAAAGGTATTTTGGGGGTTGAATAAGCTTATTCATTATATATGTCAGATCGGCATTCAAACCAGTGACTGCAGTCTATTCAGGAAACATGTCTTTGTACTGTAAGTTGGTGGCAGGTTGCCTCTGGCAATTTTGACTGGCAGAAACTTTTCGGGCTTTGAGTATTTGCATAAAACATCGGATCTGGATTCTACATGGTTTGCAGTGTATTGATTCCTCCAGTGTTTCCTAGTTCTTTCCTTCAGCTTTGGAAGAATATTCGTATATGAACTTGGGTGTATGCTTTAGCTTGCAAAGTTGTCTGCGACTAAACAATGGGACTTTCTCCACCACAAGCACCTGATGAACACAAAGGCTGGGCAATTCTATTTGAACAGTTTAGGTGTTTTTACTATCAAGAGTGCAATATGCTGTTATATTTGTAATGTCTATGGAGAATTTTGAAGATGACAGATTTTCTAAATTTGAGAATTATTGGTGTTTGGCCATTTTGCATGGTTTTAATTATATCAGTCTCTTTTCATATTATACAACTTTGACATGGGCGAGAAATGTTGTGCAAATATATTTTAGTATTACTGCTATAAATGGAAAGAAATACTTGTCAAGGAAAGGTTTTAAGGATGAATGCCAGAACAAAGGCCTTAAAATATTCAAAATATATTCTTTATTTTATCTGTTTTACATATATGACTTACTTTTGCCCTTCAATTGCATGATGATGGGTTGAAAGCGACGTTAAATCCTATCACTCACACTTCAGTTGCATGACATTATTTTATCATGTTTTTATTTGACATGTTTTCTGCTAACTGTAACAAGCATATATTCATGTTCAGTTTTTGGCAGTAATATGATACAAAAAAAAACTTTAGTTAAAAACGTTAACTGGATTATAGGGAAATATTTGAAGTGTCACTATGGAGCTCGTTGTTTTATTGATCCTGTGGGGAATTGCGGCCTGGCTGAAATTATTGGGATACCTCTTCTACATGCATAAACTTTTGCATCTAATATGTGCAGACTATTCACTACATGCATCATTTGAATAAAATTTCTCCATCTTTAAAATATTTTTTTGTCATTTAATTTGATTAAATGTTGTTTAGCATGTTTTTTCTTAATTAAGTAAATGTTGCTAGCTCAAGATCCCTTTGTTGAATTTACAATGTAAGATAATTTATCTTGAAGACTGTATACATGTTTTCTTGAGTAAGAATATTTAACTCAACAGCCTTGAGAAATATTTTCTTATCCAAGTTAACAGCTTTGAGAATATTTTCTTATCCAAGTGGTCAGTTTTTCTTGAACAAGTTAATTATCTGGAATAAGTTTGATATTCTTACCCCACTCCAAAAATATCTTACTTTCGATTTCATAGCAAGATAAATTATCTTACTGAAGAAAAAATAAGATTTTTTTTCTTAAATGAGTAAAAAGTGCCAAGATAATTTTTCTTAATTAAGAAAACTGTGGAACTCACTAAATTCTGATTTGAAACAAGCACCATCCTTGAACAGCTTCAAGTCTAGGTTCATTAGTAGTCCACATCAGTAGAAAATGTAAATATATATAAGTAGACACTTGATCTGTTATTAATTTTTATCATGCTTGTATATTTGTTAAAATGTATATATATGTGTATATGTGTGTATACCATCCCAGAGGACCTCAGGGAAGATCAGTTTCACATGTAACGGACTGTGTTACCCTCAGTAAATAAAGTTTATCAATCAATCAAACAGGAGCTACTGTAAAGGGAGATAACCTAGTTACCCACCCCAAATTACAATCGACAGCGGTGGATGGAAAAATATCGGGCGACCATGTGACCGTGATCGCTTGTTTTCATTGGACGATTATGTCTGAAGCGGGATAAATTATGAACCACTTATACAGTATTCACAAAATCTGCATATTTGAGCTGCCTGTCATGCTGATCATCAGATGTAACATGAAGTAATGTCTTAAATTCGGGAAAGCTATATTATGGTAAAATCGATAATCCAGCGAATTGATACATTTTATGTTTCTTATTGTAGGTTGTGTCCTCATCAGTCAGTCTTCTCTGCTACCAACAAGATAAAGTAGTACTGGTCAAATACAATACAGGAAACCAAACTACGCCCATGCTCATCTCATCCATCGCTGTTCTCATTTTAGCATCATTGAGCAGTAGTGCATTCTGGGAGCTGCAACTCTCATGGCCATCATTCACTGGCTGCTTGGAAGTGCTGATGATCTTTTCAACACTACCCGCATACTTCATTCTTTGGGGACTCCTATGGACTAAACAACTTATTTTACCTGAAAAAATTGTCATTTTCACTAGTCCTTTGAACTTAATAGTTCTACTCCTGGCTAGTTCAAGCTCCAGTGTGATGTTGAGTGGAGCTGGGTTTGTCTCGGGAATTTGGATGGGGTTCCGACTCCCATTAAAAGTTGAGAGATCACAATATCGGTCCATTTACAGGTAATGGCTGCATGCATAATGCTACTTTGAAACCTTGTGAATATGTACAAACTTTTGTAAATTATTGAATAATTGAAAACCCGCCTTCATAATCAAACAAGGAAATAAACAAAATATGAAACTGACAACTAGTCTCCTCTTTCTTCTGTTGAAATAGCAATGATCTTACAGAGACATGATAAATCCCCCCCCCCAAAATCAATTATATTATGTCACGGTAAGCCTGGACACAATCCATAAAATCAAACAGCACAATTAATCTCATGGAAAAATAAGAGCCAAAATTCTTCTCAGCTTAATGTATCCTGTAACATGCAAAATTGCAATTTTCAATGATTTCCTGATTTTGGAGTCGCAGTGACCTTGACCTTTGACCTTTGTTTTGCAAGATGCCTTTTCTGGTCCGATTAGAAAATCCAATATGGCCACCTTGGATTCACCCATGAAACTTTGTAATCGGGATTTCTCAAATTTGGTACACAGGTTCTCCTTGGGGTCTAGTTGTGCAACATACTTTTTCTGGTCCGATTCGAAAATCTAATACGGTCACCAGGCGGCCATCTTGGATTTCCCCATGAAACATTGTTATCGCGATTTCTCAGGAAATACTGCGTGGATCGTTCTCAAATTTGGTACACAGGTTCCCCTTGGCGTCTAGTTGTGCAAGATACCTTTTCTGGTCCAATTCGAAAATCCAATATGGCCACCAGGCGGCCCTTGTGGTCTAGTTTTGCAAGATACCTTTTCTCGTCCGATTCGAAAATCCAATATGGCCAAGAGGCGGCCATCTTGGATTCCCCCATGAAACTGTTATCGCGATTTCTCAGGAACTACTACATGGATCTTTCTCAAATTTGGTACACAGGTTCTCCTTGGGGTCTAGTTGTGCAACATACCTTTTCTGGTCCGATTCGAAAATCTAATATGGCCACCAGGCGGCCATCTTGGATTTCCCCATGAAACATTGTTATCGTGATTTCTCAGGAAATACTGCGTGGATCGTTCTCAAATTTGGTACACAGGTTCCCCTTGGCGTCTAGTTGTGCAAGATACCTTTTCTGGTCCGATTCGAAAATCCAATATGGCCACCAGGCGGCCCTTGTGGTCTAGTTTTGCAAGATACCTTTTCTGGTCCGATTCGAAAATCCAATATGGCCAAGAGGCGGCCATCTTGGATTTCCCCATGAAACTTTGTTATCGCGATTTCTCAGGAACTACTACATGGATCTTTCTCAAATTTGGTACACAGGTTCTACTTGGGGTCTAGTTGTGCAACATACCTTTTCGTATGTTTACCCTATCGCAATTTCTCAGGAAATACTGCGTGGATCGTTCTCAAATTTGGTACACAGGTTCCCCTTGGCGTCTAGTTGTGCAAGATACCTTTTCTGGTCCAATTCGAAAATCCAATATGGCCACCAGGTGGCCATCTTGGATTTCCCTATGAAACTTTGTTATCGCGATTTCTCAGGAACAACTGCATGGATCGTTCTCAAATTTGGTACACAGGTTCCCCTTGGGGTCTAGTTGTGCAAGATACCTTTCCTGGTCCGATTCGAAAATCCAATATGGCCACCAGGCGGCCATCTTTGATTTCCCCATGAAACATTATCGCGATTTCTCAGGAACTACTGCATGGATCGTTCTCAAATTTGGTACACAGGTTCCCCTTGGGGTCTAGTTGTACCTTTACTGATCCGATTCGAAAATCCAATATGGCCACCAGGCGGCCATAGATTAGTACATCTATAAATCATGCTGGGTGCATGGGGTTAAACTTTTGATTTATTGCGAATTGTCGAGTGCCGAAATGTCGTACCCATCACTTAACAAAATTTCTCGTGCAGAAATGTCGTATGCAAAAATGTCCCGACACCCAGGTCCCTACCGTAGGACTATAGAATGCGAACATATACCCACGATACAATTTGGTACACAGGTTCCCCTTGGCGTCTAGTTGTGCAAGATACCTTTTCTGGTCCAATTCGAAAATCCAATATGGCCACCAGGCGGCCCTTGTGGTCTAGTTTTGCAAGATACCTTCTGGTCCGATTCGAAAATCCAATATGGCCAAGAGGCGGCCATCTTGGATTTCCCCATGAAACTTTGTTATCGCGATTTCTCAGGAACTACTACATGGATCTTTCTCAAATTTGGTACACAGGTTCTCCTTGGGGTCTAGTTGTGCAACATACCTTTTCTGGTCCGATTCGAAAATCCAATATTGCCATGAGGTGGCCATCTTGGATTTACCCATGAAACTTTGTTATCGCGATTTCTCAGGAACTACTCACATGGATCATTCTCAAATTTGATACACAGGTTCCCCTTAGGGGCTAGTTGTGCAAGATACCTTTCCTTGTCCGATTCGAAAATCCAATATGGCCACCAGGCGGCTATCTTTGATTTCCCCATGAAACTTTGTTATTGTGATTTCTTAGGAAGTACTGCATGGATCTTTCTCAAATTTGGTACACCGGTTCCCCTTGGGGTCTAGTTGCACAAGATGCCTTTTTCCGTCCGATTCGAAAATCCAGTATGACCGCCAGGCGGCCATCTTGAATTTCCCCATGAAACTTTATCGTGAAATCTCAGGAAATTACTGCATGGATCTTTCTCAAATTTGGAACACAGGTTCCCCTTGTGGTCCAGTTGTTCAAGTTACGTTTTTTGGTCTGATTCGAAAATCCAATATGGCCATGTTGAATTTCCTCATGAAATTTTGTTATCGTGAATTATCAGGAACTACTTCATGGATCTTTGTCAAATTTGGTAAACAGGTTCTCCTTATGGTCTAGTTGTGCAAGTTACATTTTTTGGACCGATTGCAAAATTCAATATGGCCGCCATGCGGTCATCCTGAGTTTCCCCTTAAAACATTGGTATCGTGAATTCCCAGGAACTACTTCATGGATCTTTCTGAAATTTGGTACACACGTCCCACATGGGGCCTAATTGTGCAAGATAACTTTTTTGATCCAATTCGAAAATCCAAGTTACGCTTCAAATTAATAAGGTATTCCGGAGTTGTGACGTTGCATCACAAGAGTCGGCAGGTCAAACGGTGGGGCATATTCTATATATTGAGTATAGAGAATATCCATACCTTCACCTTCTATATCAAGGAGTTCAAGTGATTCCGAATTAAAATGTGTTTCTTCAAATTTTAAATCGGTTTACTTTAGTCCATACCGTTGCAAGTGAACTGCCCCACTGTTTCATCTGCCAACGGGTCGGCTACACGAAGGGATGTCACTCTTGTGACGCAACGTCACAACCCGACAACTGTCGACTACTGCGCGTTTCGATACAAGGAAGATAATCGGGATTCAGACACTTTCGAAGTTTCAACATTACTGCACGGGCTGGATCCCTTCAGTATTAAGTTGTGTACCATCTTACTATTTTCGAGCATGGTATCTTAAAATAATTATTTCAAACTAGCCCAGTAAACAGAACAGAATTAGCATTCGTTGCTAATTATAAAATCTCAGGTACATATGTTTCATAGCTCATGCCAAAGTGTGAAATAGATTTGTCGTCGCTCCCAGTACCCAATGATGACACGTGCAAAAAAAAAAATACAACAAAATGAAGACGAAGGATCCTCCGGACATTCACTTTCAGAGTAACTTTGCTCATTTCACTTGTACTATAACAACCGACATCAAGTACAGTTTCTAGAAATCTTGAAACTTATAAAGATAATTTCTTTGTGTTTTCCAGTGTCTCTTTTTCGATCATTTTCGCTCGAATTTGAAATTCTGCGAACAAAATTACAAATCAATCGTTAGTTCTTGGTAACAATGGACAAAAAGATCCTCTTGTCATTAGCTTACAATTATCGGACAATGGTGGGCGCCAAGATCCTTCAAGATCTCTCGTTAATGATTTCCTGATTATGGGGTCACGGGCGACCTCTGACCTCCATGCGACATATCATCTCCCCCCAGGGTATCCACTTACAAAAAAAATGAACTGTAGATAGAAAACTGACCCCAAAACTGACCAGACACAATCAGATGGACCGACAGATGGTAATCACCATCACTTGCCTATTCAGCAAGATTGGACACACAAACTTTCCTTTTCAACTAGTGCAGAATAATCAAAAACTATCTGACATTGTGGCCACAGTTCCTGATGTTATATACCACTATACAGCCTCCACCAGACTTCAAAATCAGCATAAGATCTCTCCTCACCCCAAGTTCATAGCAGAATTTGGTGGAGGGGGG